>CM031575.1:18976935-19017935 GCA_018467065.1 Ephestia elutella | reverse complement strand
TATCCCTTTTCATAAGAATGAGTTAAGAAAACATAAACTTAAGAGTTGTAAATTTACAAATCGTCTGTAGAGATTTTTCTAGTATCCCACCAAACTGTTTATAGATCACAAGTTTTACTAGTAGATAGTTTATAGATAAAGTTGAAACCTTTAGAGAAGTCTTTACTCGTCAAGTTTTAAAACCAAAGTAACTCAAGACTAACAACTTTAAGTAAAATTTGATTTGTAATAGACAACGACACATCATTATGTGTCGCAGAACTTACAAGAGTTATTTAAAATTATTATTGCATCATGGCGTAACAAATTTATTACTTACTAGCTTTTGCCCGCGGCTTCGCCCGCGTGAATTTCCCACGGGAACAGTGCTTTTTCCCGGGATAAAAAGTAGCCTATGTGCTATTCCAGGTCATTATCTACCTCTGTACCAAATTTCATCGAAATCCGTCCAGTAGATTTTGCGTGATTGAGTAACAAACATCCTCACAAACTCACAAATTCACAAACTCACAAACTCACATCTAAACTTTCGCATTTATAATATTAGTATGGATTATTTTTTTACATTACTTGTTTAAGGTAGTTAATAATGGGTAAAGAAGCAAATCTATGTGCGATTTAAATTCTATTATAAGATATTATGTAAAACTCTCTGAAAATAAAAACGCCCGCTGTAAATGTAAGATTTAATATTATTTTATCAAATCTGAATATTATTAGATATAAGAATTTTTTTAAAATTGCATTTATGTGTAAAATACTCATTTTATATAAAATATAGTGATTTAAAACATATTAAATGTTTAATAAAACATAATTTAATGATAAAACCATAAAAATAAGCATTAAAATATGTAACGAAAATCATTTGAAGCAATAATGGCGTCAAGATAATATTTACTAGGAAAACGATTTCTGCAGGTTAAACACTAGAGAATTTTCTGTAGTATGGCTCTATAATTTATGACAAATTTTATGACAAGAATAATTTTACTTGCTACTTTAACCTAAATAACAATACTTAACTTACTTTAACTTAATTAATATTATTATTTTAAATTAATGTTTTTTGTACCATTAAAATAAAACGATTATTTTCATATTACCTTTGATTTTTTATTTCTCAGTAAAATTGACAGTGAAATATATATTTGCTATGTTATCATATTTTAACTAATTTCATTTAACAATAAAGAAGTGACATATGTTTGAGAACCGCATTATAAAATTTGCTATTTAAACAAATATTCGATCGATCATCTGCTTTTT
This sequence comes from Ephestia elutella, assembly GCA_018467065.1. NCBI lineage: Eukaryota > Metazoa > Arthropoda > Insecta > Lepidoptera > Pyralidae > Ephestia > Ephestia elutella. The sequence continues at coordinate 19,016,666 of CM031575.1, read as the reverse complement.
TACACCAGCAAAAATTACCAAATTGAAACTCGAGACAAAAATATTGGTATTATCTATTTGGTGACAATATGACATATTTCAGCAGTGGACGCAAATATGCTGAGAAGAAGAAGAAGAAGATGACATATTTGTTTAGAAATGCAATTAAAAGGTATGCATATATTTTTAAGGCATTGAATATAAATATAAATGATATCCTTTTTATAATATTTTAGGATACACCATTTGGTGATCATTTATCCGTTTTGGTGAGCGTTTCGAATTTTATTGGCAGTAAAATGAATACATTTTTGGTAGGCGTTTAAACACAAGCCTAAAATAAAATCCTTTGCCTGTAGCTGCTGCTAGATTATTGCCAATACCAATCCTTAATTGGGGATCTGCTATTTTAATAATCTAATATTTTAAGATGTGATAATTGCGTTACTATCTAGTCGAGTCAGAAAACTTATTTACATCTTTAAAAAACTGCGCCACATAGCTGACCCAAATGTTCTGCGTATGACGTACCTGGCCTTATGCCAATCCATTATTGCCTACTGCATCACTTTTTGGGGTGGTGCAGCTAAAACCCATATCCTCTCTGTCGAAAGAGCCCAAAGAGCCGTCTTGAAGGTCTGCACTTTTAAACCCTTTAGATTTCCCACAACAGAACTGTATTTGTTTTGTGAGGTACTATCAGTGAGAAAGCTTTTTGTTCTTGCTGTGATAAATCAACAACACTCATGTCTTCCCTACACTCCTCAACTACTTGCTAGAAATAACAGACTAATATTAAATGTTCCCCTAGTCCTAACAGAATTTTTAACCAGATTTTTCTACTTTCTTGGCCCTTTTCTTTACAAAAAAATTCATTCTATTATCAGAATTTCTGACCTTAATAAATTTAACTGTAAGGTATTAACAGCTTTGACTGTATTTTTTGCGTGTAGTTGGGATCTAAGAATTGCGTTGAGCCTATGTCGGAATTGGTTTGTCAGTTTGTCTTTCGTTTCTTTATGTTAGATTTGTAATGATTGATTATGTCCTAAGTATTTGTAAGTTTCGTTGTCATCTAAAGGGTCAATCTGCTGTCCTGTCTGTAACGTATAGTTGTGTTGGTACTGTTTCCCTGCTTTCATTGAATTGATCTTGCACTTGTCTAAACCGAACTCACTGCTCTACAATGCTTATTAATTGGTTAAAATGGTCTTCTGTCTTAGCATACAGTTTTATGTCGTCCATATAAAGAAGATGATTAAATAAAGTAGTCTGTTCGTCTGTTTCTGTTGATAACGGTTAACCTAAAGAGCTGGAATTCAATGTATTTGAGAGTGGGTTTAAAGCAAGACAAAACCACAGCGGGCTTAGAGCGTCTCCCTGGAAGATGCCTCGTTGTATCATGATAGGGTCTGTTTCTATGGTGTTAGAAGATGTGGTCAGTTTGAGTCTAGTGGTCCAGGTTGACATTGTGCTCTTTAAGAATGTTATTAATGTTGGATGTATTTTGTATATTTTTAAAATTTCTAGTAACCAGGAATGAGGGACTGAATCGTATGCCTTTTTGTAATCTATGTAGTCAGTGAAAAGATCGGATTTCGATTTTTGGGCTTTTGTCAGTAGGACAGAATCTATAATAAGTTGCTCCTTACAGCCTTGGCAGAACTTTCGACATCCTTTTTGTTGTTCGGCCAGGATATTGTTTTTATCAGTATGTGTGTATATAAGTTCAGCTATGCAGGATGTAATGATTTTGTACAGAGTTTGTAAGCAGGTTATGGGTCTATATTTCGCAGGGTTCTGGCTTTGGTCTTTTGGAATCATGATAGTTATACCTGATGTTATATATGCTGGCATCAATTGAGGATTTTGGATAAAGTCATAAATAAAATTATGCAAATAAGTGTGAATAGATGTACATTTTTTAAACCAATAACTGTGAATAAAATCTGATCCTGGGGCTTTCCAATTATGCGTGCGACTTATAACTTTTTCAAAAACATTTATAGGTACAAATTCAAAAGTCATAGGCTATGTGTTAATGTTATTGTAGTTCATTTCTGTGTTTATCCACTCTGACAATCAGTTGTGTTCTACAGGTTGTTCCCAAATGCCAGCCCAAAAATTTTTCAGCTCGTCAGCATTCGGTAAATTACTATTATTTTGAACTGCGGTGTTATTTGTATTTGATGTGGTGTGTCTTAGGTTTCGGTAAAACTGTTTTTCATTTTTACGGAATTGGTTATTTTGTTGTTTTCTCAAAGTGCATGCCATGCATCTTTGTAACCGAGCTGATGTAACGGATAACTTTTGCTTAAGTGTGTCTAATTTATGGGAGAGAAGTGTGTTTGGGGATTCATGGATGGAATGAGTTTTGTATTGTTCAGTTATGTCATGTACTTCTCTTGCTAGTCTGTTATTTCTGCTTCCGTTAATAAACTTTTCCTATTTTACTTCTAAGTTCTGTAACTCTTTTTTCCAGTCGTCGTTGCCAAGACGGTTTAAATTTATTTCGAATACGGGTGTTTTCCGTATTATTTAATGACAGTTTAGTTCCATTTACTTTAGCTGCAGTCCAAGCTGCACTATATATTACAGTTTGTGCGTTGATAAAATCAGTTTCTTTGTTAATATTCTCCGGTAAAATAGTTTTATTTATGTAATCAACAATACCTGACAATTTTCTAGATGATTTCTGTTTTGGAATATACATTCTTTGAGTAGGGTGGATGTTACTGAAATGTTGCAGTGTTGACTGAAAAGTATCATCAATATCTTGCCGTCTCCCAATTTGTATATGTGGATTACCCACAGTTTCTTCTGAATTGTTCGTTTCTATATTTGTTAAAAGCAATTCACTGTTATTATTAGCATTAGCATTGTGTTCTGCATTTACATTAAGTGATATTTGATCAAGTTCTTCAGATATTTCCTGTTTAATTGTATTGAGTCTGGTGTCGCTTATATATTTATTATTAATAATTGCTCTTCTTTCATCAGCTATTCTTTGTTCACTTAAATGAGTTAGAGACGGAAACATATTGACGAAACCTTCATGTAGCAGTTTTCTGTATGCAGTTCTGTCTGTTAGTGTCAAGTTGAGTTACTCTAAAGTATATTCGCATTATGGCTTCATTTTGCTCGTTAGTCCATCTCATTCTATTTTGACTATGGCTAATTTGTGGTTGTGATACTGTAGATAGTGGACGCAGTGATTCTCTGCAAAGGATTTGCTGTGTTTCAGAAATATTTGTCTGTGTATTGGTAGAAATAAGTGGAATCTGGTGCCTTTGTAGTTCATCATGAACCTCGGAATATATCTGGTTGGAGTGGCAACCGTGTAAAATAGGTTGACTCCCTTTTGTGCGGTATGTAGGACCTAAAGATATACCTAAGACTCGGATGAGACTTCGGTTAAACGGCCTATATGTGTATATATGAAAGGGAAGGTTTCAACAATTCGGCAACTCGACAGGGCTCGATAATCGCTTACCTCGCTCGCGTGTTGAAGGCTTCTCTTGGTGATCACCAGTTTTCTTCGGAGTACAGCGGTGACAAGAATATTCTGGAAGGATCTGCGGGAATCTTCGTAACGGCGCGCGCGCGGCACTGCAGGCGCGGACACACACGCTATCTCAATGACATACGAAACGAGACTGAATTGTGATCATTGGCGATCCTTACGCGAGGCGCGAGTAGACTTCCATCTCGCTCTCTCATTTGCCCGCTAAAAGGGACAGCGATATCAAGGTGCCTTATTACCGAATTGAAGAGGAAAAAAAAGAAATTATATAAAAATTGGAGGCTGAAGGCCTCAACATAAGCTCCCCGCCTTGAAAAGGTCCAGAGCTTTCAAATTAAAATATAGACAAGAAGCTAGGTGGATAGATCAAGATAAGATAAGATAGATTAAGCTAGGAGGATAGATTAGAGGTAATAGCGGTCTGAGAATATCAGCGAATCGATATCTACGGTAGAAATTATGATTAAATAAGCGGTTTAATTAAATTGCGGTTTGATTAAATTGCGGTTTGATTAAATTGCGGTTTGATTAAATTGCGGTTTGATTAAATTGCGGTTTGATTAAGTTGCGGTTTGATTATTGGGTAGGCAAAGGATACAGCTTTGTGACAGGACGCTTATATGTGCCTGACACAGTCTTGACTAAAGCCACGCGAATTATACCATCCGATCCAGGAAACACCTCCTTTATGACACCTAATGGCCAAGTCAAGGGCGGTACGTTATCTTGACCCAAGAGAACGACAGTGCCTATCTCTATGGGACGATCGTGAGTGCACCATTTCTGACGGACTTGCAGCGTATGCAGGTATTCAATACGCCATTTTTTCCAATATGATAACACGAGTTGATCCAAAAGTTTTTACGCTTTGTCAAATTCATACTTTCCTCTGTCAATTCAGAAGAAGGTAAATAAGTAATGGGACTGGACATTAAAAAATGAGCCGGCGTGAGAACGTCAGGATGCGGATCAGATGATAAAACACTAAGAGTAGGCTGACGAAGCCAGGACGGGCCGTTATAATATAAGGAATGTACAATTAACTCCGAAGGCAGCATGCCACGTGAAAGACAATCGCTAGGATTCTCTTTCCTGATACGTGATTAAAACAAGCGGCAGGTAAATTTTCCTGAATTTTTGCAATACGGTTGCTAACAAATATAGACCACCTATGAGGGAGCAGAATGGATCCACGAGAGCGCAATAGTGGAATCCGAAAACGCATAAGTACCGGCAATCGGAATGCGGGCAGAAAGCTTCTCTCTGACAACCCTAACAAGCTTAGACAGCAACAAAGCAGCAACGAGTTCTAATCGAGCTAGTGTTGTTACTTTAGCGGGGAAACCTTGGATTTCGCACAAAGAAGGCGGACCGTTATATTACCTTGAGTATCAGAAATGTGTAAATATACACAGCAACCATAACCACTAAAGCTAGCATCACAAAAGGCTACAATGTTTACGACAGATTCTGCAAAAACTCCAACATGACGTGGAATTTTAAGAGCAGATAGTGCGGAAAATCCCGTGCTAAAGCAGTGAAGCGGTCTATGATTGGCTACGGAGGTACATCATCCCAATCTATCTTGGCTAACCAAAGTTCTTTAATAAGTATTTTAGCGTACAAAACGACCGGCGCTACAAGGCCAAGTACGTCGAATAAGCGAGCAATTAATGATAAAATGGTGCGTTTTGTACATTTACTGTCCACTGGGCTGGTTGTCAAAGAAAAAGTATCTTCAGCGGGCTCCCAGGTTAAACCAAGGATTTTAAAATTGTGAATATTGTTATCCATACTAGAAAAATTAACTGATAAGCGGTGAGACGCAGGGAGTGGTCTCTAACAAAGCGGGTGAATTGCTGGCCCATTTGACAAGGTCGAAGGAACCTAATTTAAATAAATCAATTAAGTTGTGTGACAACTTTATAGCGGTTTGTTCATCAGGAACAGAATAAACATAATCATCCATATAAAACTGGGTTTCTACCAATTTGGATGCGTCCGGAAAGCGGTCGCTATGCTCACACGCCAGATGGCGTATGTGCGCATGGCTAAGTAAGGACTAGACGCCAACCCAAAAGGCACGCGGTTGAAATTAAAGGTGCGAATAGGCTCATTCTTATTGAAGCGGAATAAAAATTCGCAAGTATTCGCGGTGATGCGGATTAACACCGATTCTTAAAAACATCTGTTTAATATCTGCGGTCATAGCTATGGGAAACGTACGAAAATCAAAGTAATAACAAAAAAAAAGTCGGCCTGTAAATTAGGTCCGACATGTAAAATGTCATTGAGTGACAACCCTGAGTGCGTCTTAGCGCTGGCGTCCAAAACTACACGAATACTATCTTTGTCTGGCCTAATGACCGCGTGGTGCGGTATGTAATAGCCCTGTTCTGTTAATTCAGAATCAGGTACTTCCGATAAATAACCCTGAGATATATAGTCGGTGATGGTTTTATTATAATTTTCGCGTAGGGTTGGCACGTGCGCAAATTTACGCTCGAGGGCCAACAGGCGGCGGTGGGCGACTGCACGAGAATTGCCCAACTCAGAGGGTTCCGCGAAAAGGGTAGGTCAACAAAATACCTACTGTCCTTAAACGTGACGGAAGAACAAAAAATATCTTCGCACTCTTTTTCGGATGGACTAATAAGCCGTGAAAATGGTACTTCCTCCAATTCAAAGGACTTCTGTAAACCCGACTCAATGTCAGTATTAGTCAGCGCGGTAAACGAGGAAGATTGAGAAAACGAGTCACAATGACCTGCCGCACTACTCCATTAGTACGTACCCGAAGCTAGTCAAGACAGCCGGAGGCGCGCGACCGCCCGACTCAATCATATTACCTGTTCTGTTCTGTTCTGTTCTGTGCCCTCCCAGCCAGTGGTTAAACTGCAAGAGTTTAGGGCTGGGTCCACCTCCGAGGGGTGCACTTTCCACGAGAGAGCTGAGCCTGGACGTTATGTACATTCTCGTTCTCGTGCCGTGGAGGAGTGCTCCACTCAGCCGTGAATCCCTAATCCCCAGCTCGAGAAACCAGTTGGGCACGTAGACGAGATTGGGAATGTGGGGCGGGGCAGCCAGGATAGGAGTGATGGGATGTTTTTAGAACCGACCGAATTCCAGCATCAAATCAGTATGGGGAAGATAGATACTATACTTGGTGTGTAATATATATATGGAAGGGAAATAGGCTGCGATGATGTTATGTGTGTCCAAGTCTTCATGTTGTTGTTCCCCTGGTTGAAGGCCGAGCCGCATGCAGCACTCGCTGATGTCCTCGCGCCGATGCGAGGTCGAAGGCCGAGCCAATGTTGTCATCGCTGATGTCCGCGCCGCGCCGATGCGAGGCCGAAGGCCGAGCTAATGATGTCATCGCTGATGTCCGAGCCGCGCCGATGCGAGGCCGAAGGCCGAGCTAATGATGTCATCGCTGATGTCCGCGCCGCGCCGATGCGAGGCCGAAGGCCGAGCTAATGCTGTCATCGCTGATGTCCGAGCCGCGCCGATGCGAGGCCGAAGGCCGAGCTAATGATGTCATCGCTGATTTCCGCGCCGCGCCGATGCGAGGCCGAAGGCCGAGCCAATGTTGTCATCGCTGATGTCCGAGCCGCGCCGATGCGAGGCCGAAGGCCGAGCTAATGATGTCATCGCTGATGTCCGAGCCGCGCCGATGCGAGGCCGAAGGCCGAGTTAATGATGTCATCGCTGCTTTCCGCGCCGCGCCGATGCGAGGCCGAAGGCCGAGCTAATGTTGTCATCGCTGATGTCCGAGCCGCGCCGATGCGAGGCCGAAGGCCGAGCTAATGATGTCATCGCTGATGTCCGCGCCGCACCGATGCGAGGCCGAAGGCTGAGCTAAATGTTGTCATCGCTGATGTCCGAGCCGCGCCGATGCGAGGCCGAAGGCCGAGCTAATGTTGTCATCGCTGATGTCCGAGCCGCGCCGATGCGAGGCCGAAGGCCGAGCTAATGATGTCATCGCTGATGTCCGCGCCGCGCCGATGCGAGGCCGAAGGCCGAGCTAATGTTGTCATCGCTGATGTCCGAGCCGCGCCGATGCGAGGCCGAAGGCCGAGCTAATGTTGTCATCGCTGATGTCCGAGCCGCACCGATGCGAGGCCGAAGGCCGAGCTAATGGTGACATCGCTGATGTCCGCGCCGCACCGATGCGAGGCCGAAGGCCGAGCAAATGTTGTCATCGCTGATGTCCGAGCCGCGCCGATGCGAGGCCGAAGGCCGAGCTAATGTTGTCATCGCTGATGTCCGAGCCGCGCCGATGCGAGGCCGAAGGCCGAGCTAATGATGTCATCGCTGATGTCCGCGCCGCGCCGATGCGAGGCCGAAGGCCGAGCCAATGTTGTCATCGCTGATGTCCGAGCCACGCCGATGCGAGGCCGAAGGCCGAGCTAATGATGTTGTGGCGTCCGCCATCCACCGAGCGAATGCAGCAACTCAGCGACTCCACAGAATCTCGGCGACGACGGCAAGCAAGCACTAATTCCCAATATCGACGCAAGATGGCGGCACAGTCTACGCGACATTAAATACCGACAGATAATTACAAATAACAATGATTGTACGAATGATCTCCAACCAACGATGACTTCGCAACATTGCAAAAAAGACTACAGATCAGTCTCCACTCAATCTCCATATGACACCACGCAAGATCGTCAACAAAAACGGAAAAATCCTAAATCGCACCATCAGAATTTCCAAGGCAACCCGCCACATATTCGAACTGCAACACAACATCGTCGGAGCCTCGGCTCCCCAGGCCTGACACCTAGCCTGGCGGGAAGATCAAATCAATATTTATTTCCCAGAATACAATTGATACAAGATAGCTTTCGTACATTGTTTGAATTGGTAACCAAAACGAAAAGTCGAAGCATCTTATAATTGATCCTATCCTGTTGGGTGATCTATACTTATAATACCGTTGATTATTTAAGCCCTTACTGTGTACTTTTGTATTGTAACGACATATTAATTCTAAGCCCATAAGTCTTTTCTGTTTTATTATTAATTAATAACTTTAATTTACCCATGAATATTGGTGCATCTCAGCACAATCACTGCATTTCCTTAAAACGAATCATTATAGCTGAAATGCTAATTATCAACGTTAAGTATGTACATTAACTTAAGAACATATCGATACAATTACCGTCACTTCATGGTGATTCATTTAAACATGGATTACATTTATGGGGTGGTTTCACATTGTTTTCCTGTATTTCAAGTCGTAACTTTCACATTAGACGACTATTGGTTGAGTTGCATTATTCATGATAAAATAAAAATATAAAATTGAAGCCCCAAAAAATGTAATGTTAAAATAACATCCTTACAAAATCCTTAAAATAATATCCTTGCTAGGACAAACTACAAGCAGAACTCATTCTTCCATCGAGCATTGAACATGTGTAACAATATTTGTTCTGAAAATGATAGTGGGTGTAGATATTTTAACACAGAACCCAAAAATTTAAGGCGTTTAGTGGAGGGCAAATTTTTTCAATTCCCAACCCTAATCATACCCTTATTTCGCCCGTCCGGTGCAAAATTTTTCATGTGTCTTTTGTTATGTGCATATATTAATTAGTGCCACTACTAACCGTAGTCCAATCCCTTTTCTTACATTCCTACCTATCAGCGAGAACAATGTAATTGGCTATCTAGCAGTCATATATGTATAATAATATTTATAGATATTCCAAAGCTGTAATGTTCTCCAAATAAAATAAAAATAAATAAATAAATAAATTACTGTAAAGGTAGTAGTTTTACTATAAAATACAAGATCCAACCCTTTATTATGTCTTTTTATGTTCTATTCATAATATTTAACTAATTATTATTACATTAACTTCGGTTTTCTAGATAATCTCTCACAGTATTTCGTGTACCTAGGAGCTTCAGTTACCGTCGTTCTTATAGGAGTTTTGAAGGCATCAAATCAACAACAAATAATATTGCTTGACAAATTTAATTTAGGTAAGATGAGTCTATTAGGTAGTTGCATAATGTTAATTTTACAATTCAACCTCAAATCGCTTTTATCATGGCATTTTCAGACATTATATTATTGTATCTAATGCTAATTAAGCCATAAAATGAAATTCCTATAAATCGTTAGAAAAAGGTAACTATTATGGTACTTAGTTTAAGTCTCAGTTCTATATTATGAAGATTTGAAAAATAACACCATTTGTGTTGAATTTGAGTATTTGTATAATTTTCGAAAGGTTTACCCTAAAGTAGATCAAGGTAAAAGTCTAGTCTGTACAAATTGTAAAAAGGTAACTGAGCTGGTAACTGGTAATCAGCATTCAACAACACCTACATCGGAAAATTTCATTCCATGACTCATTTAAAAAAGAAAATTTTTTTTTTTTTTTTTTTTTTAGAATGGATTGTTTTAATTTCTTATGTCAAGATCACTCAGGGTTGCCAGCCGTACTATAGTTGTGCGATATTGCAGCATATTTCGCGTCTGGTTACCATATACATTTTAACGAACTATATCTTCAAAAATACTATAATATGAATAATAATAAAATAAAGAGTACTTTACAAGTAAATGTTGGCAACCCTGCCCTAATATATTACGAGGTCATCTTGACATATGGCTGTATGAGCTCCAGTTCAAGGAAACTGTTCCAGCCTCCGTTCAGTGGGCCAAACAGTACTACGCTTCCATACGCACACATATCCATGTATACGTTCATGCGCTACATACCTATGTACAGGCAATAGTTTGGACAAACCGTTACGAGAGGGGCTCTCACGGCGCGACGCGGCTCCCCTCACGGCGCAGCGCAGCCCCTCTCACGTCGCGGCGCAGCCCCTCCCACGGCGCGGCGCCGCCTCTCACACGGCGCGGCGCAGCTCCTCTCACGGCGCGACGCGGCTCCCATCACGGCGCCGCGCGCAGCCCTCTCACGGCGCGGCGCAGCCCCTCCCACGGCGCGGCGCCGCCTCTCACACGGCGCGGCGCAGCTCCTCTCACGGCGCGACGCGGCTCCCATCACGGCGCGGCGCAGCCCCTCTCACGGCGCGGCGCAGCCCCTCCCACGGCGCGGCGCCGCCTCTCACACGGCGCGGCGCAGCTCCTCTCACGGCGCGACGCGGCTCCCATCACGGCGCGGCGCAGCCCTCCCACGGCGCGGCGCCGCCTCTCACACGGCGCGGCGCAGCTCCTCTCACGGCGCGACGCGGCTCCCATCACGGCGCGGCGCAGCCCCTCTCACGGCGCGGCGCAGCCCCTCCCACGGCGCGGCGCCGCCTCTCACACGGCGCGGTGCAGCTCCTCTCACGGCGCGACGCGGCTCCCCTCACGGCGCGGCGCAGCCCCTCTCACGGCGCGGCGCAGCCCCTCTCACGGCGTGGCGTCGCCTCTCACACGGCGCGGCGCAGCTCCTCTCACGGCGCGACGCGGCTCCTCACGGCGCGGCGCAGCTCTCACGGCGCGGCGCGGCCCTCCCACGGCGCGGCGTAGCCTCCCTCACGGCGCGGCGCAGCTCCTCTCACGGCGCGACGCAGCTCTTCCCACGGCGCGACGCAGCCCCTCCCACGCCGCGGCGCAGCTTCTCTCACGGCGCGGCGCAGCCCCACTCACGGCGCGGCGCAGCCCCTCTCACGGCGCGACGCAGCTCCTCCCACGGCGCGACGCAGCCCCTCCCGCGGCGCGGCGCAGCTTCTCTCACGGCGCGGTGCAGCCCCCCTCACGGCGCGGCGCAGCTCCTCTCACGGCGCGGCGCAGCTTCTCCCACGGCGCGGCGCAGCTTCTCTCACGGCGCGGCGCAGCCCCCTCACAGCGCGGCGCAGCTCCTCTCACGGCGCGACGCAGCTCCTCCCACGGCGCGACGCAGCCCCTCCCACGACACGGCGCAGCTTCTCTCACGGCGCGGCGCAGTTCCTCTCACGGCGCGTCGCTGCTCCTCCCATGGCGCGACGCAGCCCCTCCCACGGCGCGGCGCAGCTTCTCTCACGGCGCGGCGCAGCTCCTCTCACGGCGCGGCGCAGCTCCTCCCACGGCGCGACGCAGCTCCTCCCACGGCGCGATGCCGCTCCTCCCACGGCGCGACGCCGCTCCTCCCACGGCGCGACGCCGCTCCTCCCACGGCGTGTCGCCGCTCCTCCCACGGCGCGACGCCGCTCCTCCCACGGCGCGACGCCGCTCCTCCCCCGGCGCGACGCAGCCCCTCCAACGGCGCGGCGCAGCTTTTCTCACGGCGCGGCGCAGCCCCTCATACGCCGCAGCGTAGCTCCCCTCACGGCGCGGCTCCGTTACTGGCGCCGCGTGGCTGGGCATCATGCACGGCATGGCTCTGCTACTAGCACCTCGTAGCTCCACGCTCAGCACGGCGTAACTCTGCACTTTGAACGGCGCGGCTCTGCGCCCCGCACGCCGCAGCTCCGCACCATGCATGGCGCAGCTCTGCACCCTGCACAGCGCGGCTCTGAACTTGCCGTTTTCGAGGAACCGCTGCAAAAGGTTTAAATCCCAGCACAATGAAAGCCGCAAACACAAATTTCAAACATGATATGCCTAAACGTATACGTAACAAAGTGCGAGTATATAATTTTCATTTGAAAAAGTCCAATCAAACATGGTATGCTTCTAAAATGTAACTAGCAGTTCTACCCAAAAAGATAGGTTACCCTTTATTGCACAAATAAACAACAGTAAATTAAAGAATCACAGGCAAACATTTGATGTGCAAAGCTGCACAATCAGGCACTTAGTACATAATCCCGTCCTAATAATCCTCCTAATAATCTCTCCTGATCTTTTGGCTATATTGAAGTTAAACGCACTGGTTGCGCCGGTCTTCTTCTCGTAGGGTTACCGAAGAGACTTATAGGTAAAACTCCTTGAATACTGCTGCTATTTCATTTATTTTCTTTAAATTTAGAAAATACAGAATAAGTGATGTCGACAGTACGGAAATTCACAACGCCATGACGAACGCCCGCGCCGCCAGGACGCCGCGCGATGTCACATCGAAAGCCGCCTTTGCTCCTAAAAATCTGTTACATTTAATACCTCGTTGCCTATGCCTGATATGCAATGGTACGAATTGATTTTTCTAGGCAGCCCAATTTTCCTTTGAGCGCTTTCACTAATGAATGAAGACTGGCTTACAGAGTCCAACCAAGCTTTTAAGGTGTAAATATTGTTATTATTCTTTTACCTCAACTAACGCTGTAGTGAGAAGAATTTGACCAGAATATGTAGCAGACATGGACACGGAAGAAGCAGTGCTAGTTGTCGTGCAATCAGCGCTGGGAGTGCTAGAACCAGGTAAGTTGGTATCATTTGTGTCAATATTATTATTTGTAACCATGTTCGACTGGGCAGACGGAGATGGTAGTAAATTTTGTTTATGTAGCAAAGTGTTATGTTTTCTGTGATAAATTCGACAACCACCCAGTCTGCATTGAAAGTGTTGATGGCCATTACGAAAACAATTACTACATAATTTCAAAGAGGTAAGTTTAGAAATTCTTTCTGTTATAGGCATAGCTTTAAATACAGAACATTCGTATGACATATGTTGTTGTTTACAGATTGGACACTGCTTATGAGGCGGCGACGAATCGACTGATGCACTATGAAAAGTTTTAGTATTTTTACATTGGGAAGACTATGCCGATTTCATTAGTTATTTTGCTAGCATTTAACGTTTCCAGAATAGAGGCACGTTGTCGGGGAAATGAATAAAATTCCTCTAAGGTAGGGGAATCCATGCTACTCCTAAATTCCTCCCACTTTCTAGTAGTAACACTGTCCAATTTCTTCGATGCCATATATATGATGAGCGTGTCCCACTTATCAGTAGGCTCGCCTAAAGAATTCAAGGCATTTAAATTTTTAGATAAAGTGTCAATCAAATGACGAATACCACTGTTTGATTCTTTATTCAGTGGTTGAATTGAAAATAAACATTTGATATGTTCATTAATTAAAATACATTTGTTGTCGTAACGATCACGGAGCAAATTCCCTGCAATTATGTAATTGTCTGCTGACATTGTAACGGAACCTATGACAGTACTAGCTGCTAGCCTTCTAAATACGATTTAAGGTAATGAAACTTGTTAATATTGTTTACGGTTTCGTTCTCATGTATTAATGACAAATATGTGTCTCGAAATGAGAGCCAGGTCTGAGGATCACCGTTGAATGGACTGATTTTAATGTAAGGCAATTTCACATTCGTACATTTAGAAGTGTTAGACGAAGCCTCCACTTTATCTTGATTTTCGAAACACTCTAACAATGATTGAGCCCGTGCAATTAAATTAAAGAATGCGTTTCCAGTAGTTTCGCGCTCCATCATTTGTTTATTATCATTGTCTTTGTCTAACATTTCTATCTGCGACTGAATGTCCTCAAAGCTGCACGAAAGGTTTATTGCAACGCAAACGAAGTTCGTTTATTTTAACTGCATCTGTTTCTTTGCATTCCAACAAAGGTGATAGATACCGTTCAAATAACGTTAATCGTGACCTAATGTGGCCTCTCTGTTTAATAAGATCCCTTAAATCACTCATTTTGTCGACGAAAAAACGCAACTTCGATCAATTCAATAAAATAAGCGAAAGTAGTTGAATCAGAAATAAAGTAAACAGGTACGTTACGTGCGCGATGATAACAAACTGGTTTTGTAGCCAAGTAGCCGGTCGTTCGGCGTCAGCTGCCCACTGCTGCCTTATCACAGGAAAGCAGATTCTCCGCGAGCTTTAGCAGTCTGGGTTTCCGACTGCTGAATGCACCTGGAATGTTCGGCAGGTAATGTAAGGACTACGTTCAAAAATGGAGCTAAAAGTTGAGGACACTAATAATTGCAAATCATTGCCAAACAAAAGATTGATAAATTTGGTTGAAAAATAAGGAAATGTTGATTTCTACTATTGATTTCGTTACAACTACGTTTAATAAACACTTTATCACTGTTATTAGTAGAAAATATTTAGTGATTAACGTGAATTTTACGAAAAACGTTGAATTTTATTATTTTTTATTTTTTATATGAGGGTTGTCTTACTTTTGTATGCACAAAATTGAATAACTTTATTCCCACAAATTAAAGCAAGCATAATTAGCAAGTTGTTTTTCTACATTCTCACCATTCTGTGATGTCCCTCAATACATAAAATATCTTCTCCAATCAAACCGCCTGAACAAAATTTTACCACTACCAATATAATTATAAAATTACAAATATAATAAATTTGTCTGGCAAAAACTATAAAGTTACATATCGGTCCCACTTCTGAATTTGTTGGATAGCCAATAACATTGTAGATAAAAGTAAAAGGCGTGTCTTAAATGATTTGCCTAGAAGTACACTATTCCCTTACTTCTCTGTATAGTAGAGGCTAATATAATAATTAAATGATTGTTTAAACAGGGATTAGTTACAAATTCGTAATAATTATTAGGATATTGTTCTTAATACTTATATTTAATTAAACAACAACGCACACTTACATTAACAATGTTGACTTTCCATCATCTCACCGTAAAAAACAAAAGACGGACGGACTGGTCGACGACCTTGTTAAAATTCGCGGGAAGATTAACCAGCCAGCCAGTACAGTGTCAATGTGACAGCGCACAGATAATAAACCTTATGCGATCAGTCCGTAAATTGATGAATACAAATAATACTTAATAGTAATTTAAATCTACGTATTTGTATTGAAAAGGTTTCTAACACTACAATCACGATTTTTGTCCCAGTATTATTTTGATGCCCTTAGACTTCCATATAAAATTATATAGAGTTTGATGTCCGCATGAAGTCCGCCCATTGTACTTTTACATTTATATTTGCGCAATAAAGTTTAAATAAATAAATAAGTCCACATCCACCTGTGAATAAAAGTTCACCGGTCTATAATAAGGCTTCCAGTCATAATAGTGGATTTTACATCAGGCGCACAAAACGAACCATTTTGTGGACGAGTTACAACTTCGCTCCTCAGCCCGACTCGCGCGAAAAACAAGAACTGCTTTTACATCATACGACATTGATATAAGGCTCGGGCCGCAAACCCATACAGCCCACCACCAAATCAATCCTGCAATTATAATTTTCTTAAATAATTAAATTGTTTTAATAGGTACTATTTATGTCATAAAAACACCGAAGGCAAATTAGAGCAGGTATTACAAAACAACAAACACTGCCCATGAACCTCCCACCGTGTTCGGCTGCATGGCTCACCCTCCCCGCCTCAACATATATACATTCGTGAGTAGATACATTAATGCCCCTGTGCACAGAGTTCGATTTTGTGCAGCCTATCCCCTGCACAAACAGGCACCTTCAGAGCATGAGCAGTGAAAAATGTATTTTCAACGTCACAAATGTCAACATGTTTTAAATCGGGTTAATTAACTAACCAGCACCACGCACGAATATACATATTTCCCGACTGTAGAGTTTAAAAAATGTTAAGCTGCTTATGTCACCCCCACAAAATGAGGACATGGTTCATTACAGCAATACACGAACCGTAGGTATATAAAGGTCACCATTGCTGGGTTCTCGTTTTTGTACAGGATTTTAAAGTATAAAAATTACTCATCTCATCATAAAATACACTTCTGGTAGTTATTTATTATTGTGTGAACAAACATCCGGGCGAGGACGTTCCTTATATAAAGCTCCAATTAGTGTGCAAGTTTATGCCTGTGCCTTTCCTTACACAATTAACAATTTCTCTAAACTAAACCCAATTCTACCGACAATTAATTGCATGCACGGCAGCCCCGGTCAGACAGCTGATCTGTTAACACTACAATAAACTAACTAACAAGCATCACTTGCACAGCATGCACAACTTTAATCAAAATTAGCCTCGGATTAGCCATTTCCTCCCGAGACAAACCAAACAAAACAAAGGTCCCCAAAGGCATTGGGTACACTTAAAACCAACCTCCCACATCCCATGAAAAAACGACACGAGAATCACACCATATTAGGTAATCTTTAAAAATATTCTCACGAGAATCTGGCGCCTTCCACGAAAAGGGCCATCAATAAACGCAACGAATGAGAATATCATTTACTACACCCGGAAAATATAACAAAGACAAAACTGCAGCTGCAAGCCATAAAACCCAAAACCATTAAAACTGCAAAAAAACAAAAAAAACACTTATCCTAAAAGTAAAACAAAAGCAGCAAGGCGTGTTACATTCTCTCAACATGCAATACTTAGAAAGGGCGCACAAAAACCAACGCGACCCCTGGCCATAAGAGTCAACATCACATAACCAAAAGGCGATGGTAGCTACTTTTACCGAGCAATTGTAAACCAAATTAACAATCTATTTGGCATATCGTTTGATTTACAAAGGGGCATTAATTTACTAATCGCAAAAAAGACGTCTACATTTACCTATTACTCGAAAGAGTCACCCGAGAGTAAAGAATTGACAATTATAAAGAAGAAATCAGAGATAGGAATGTTGTTTCCCAATTTGTTGACCGTTTTTTATTGAGAGTAAGTGACAAACAAGCTAATTATTTAAAAATAAAAAAAAACACGACTGACAACTTACATAGCCTATGTCATTCGGGCTTATGCAAGGAATCTAATGATGACGTTATATAGCCTATGTCACTCGGAGGAATGCAAGGAATCCAACAGTACCTCTCACATCAAAATCTGTTAAGCCGTTCAGGATTTATGGTGGAATAAAGAAATTACATACATACATACATGAACCCTGAAAACATAACACTCCTTTTGGTCAGTCGTGTAAAAAGTCACAAGACGTACCCTTATCAGCATTACAGATAACTAAAATAATTGAAAACACATAAGATAGAAAATAAGGTACCTATGTACTTCTTAGATTTATCAATCTCGAAAATAACACCAAAATTCTTAGTAAATACATACATTACATCTTTTTACAATGTTTATCATCCTATTGTCTTCTCTCAGGATCATAAATTTATTATACTCTTTATCTTAAGTATGACTGGACACAATACATCAATAATAAAATAAAGACTGGCTGGCCGCACTGGCAAAATAAGAGATTAGTACTAGTTTTAAAAATGTGAAAGAAGATGATGCAATATTTAATGTCGTAGTTCAGTTCTGTGATTATAGATCAAATTGTATTTTTATGATACATAGTTCAATTGATATGTTAAGTTAAATAATAAGTTCAGAGTAAAGTGAAACCTTCTCAAGTTACATGTAATATTTAGTGCATCTGGGTTATATTCAAAAATAGAAGCGGGCGGGTTAATTATTATTATAGAGGCTATTAGGTAGTTGGATTTAGGTCGTAGTAAACGATTATTGTATGTCGGTACACATGCGTGTTTGGGTGAGTGGTCTGATAGATAGATCGCGACCAGGTTTAAAATGCTCCATTTATTTACCGACAAATTCCTACAACCATGATTCCCATACCCAACACCATTTTGATGTTTTTAGACATCCTTATAAAAAAATTTAGAATTTGATGATCCGATATGAAATGGGAGGGGTAAACAAACCATACTGAATTGCTCGTAAACCAAACAGTCTACAATAGAGATTACTGCTCACAATTAAGTAATACGACTTCATTTACCTGTAAATAAAAGTTGGCCGGCCTATAATAAAAAATCCATGTCGGATTGTTATTTATTGGTGATTTTTAAGTCAAGCTTTTTATTATTCGTAAGGAAACATGTAACAAAAAATCACCTTGGTGAGAATTTTTGTTTGAGAGTTATAACAATATTTGTCTTATAATGGCGCTTAAAAAACAAACGGCGGTGGTGATTTTTGGTGATTACTTAACTTTGCAGTTGTAATATCACAATCTATGTAATTTATAAAAATCACCATCGTAGGATTTAATGTGCCCGCCTCCATACAACTGAAAGTTCACAGCCCCGACTATTAGAGATCTTCACGACACAGGGATCGGGGTATTTACTCGAGCGCTAGTAACACTATTTTATTTTATACATATAGATCCGATTTATGTGATTTGGCACGAATTAATAGTAGGTGGACTATTTTTCAAAAAATAATATGCGAATGCATACAACACAGCGCGGCCGTAGGTAGAAAGGATAAATGTTTCAGAGGCGAGCTCTTAAAGAACACGGTTATAGCAAAGTGCACGCTCCTCCGCACAGTGCAGTGATCGACAGCCTCTCTTATTCGACCTCCTACCGTGCTTCTATGATATGGGAACACTTTACGTTTACAGTGCAAAATCTTATCATAGAAGGCAAAGAGTTATCAGGGGTATAGTATAGGCATAGTTTTATCAGGGGCGGATCTGCACATATCAGGATATTTTAATTTTAAGGCACTTTTTTAAAACAACCTTATATGTAAGAAAACAACAATAAACGGTTAAGCACATTATGTTAGTTATCTTGAATTTGCCAGATTTTGCTGACTTCAAAAAAGTTAAGGTTACTTTTCCGCCTCCAGAGTATAGATGGAGGGTAGGCAGCGCACATAGGGAACTCAAACTATATATACAGGTGTGCGTTGAGGTGTGTACCCGTGACTTATACACAAGCTGAAACAAGCTGAAACAAAGTAGGCAAATTATTAATACAATACAAATAGTGGGCCTGGGAGGGGTTTTCCTTTTTTCTTTTTCTTTTCCCTTCCCTTTCCTTCCCCCTTTTGTCATATTGGTGCGGGCTTGCTGCGGTAAGTAAGACGTCTTGGGTTAGCCGGTTAAGTAATATCTTAGTCGATTATGTAAGGATCGTGGCGCGGTCGTTATACTGGTTTAATTATATCGTGGCCTGTTCCTGGGTGGTTCGTTTGGGCTTTGAGGCCTGTGTCTCCTTCTTGATCTTGCAGTATCAGCGCTAAG
Source organism: Ephestia elutella (assembly GCA_018467065.1). Classification (NCBI taxonomy): domain Eukaryota; kingdom Metazoa; phylum Arthropoda; class Insecta; order Lepidoptera; family Pyralidae; genus Ephestia; species Ephestia elutella. Next base: position 18,997,281 of record CM031575.1, on the reverse strand, counting down.
TCGCGGCTCATTGGTATTGTTAAGCGGGTCGCTAGTGTTTACTGCTATCGTCGTCAGAGGTTCGTCTAGCTCTGGCTCCGTTTCCGTGTCTGTTTCAGAGTTGGCGTAAATTTTCTCTGCTTCTATTTTTATTTCTGATCGGTTGTTTGCTATGTCTATCCATTCCGACTTTGTATTGTTGGTGTAATGGTTAATGTCATGGTTAAGGGACTCCTCCCAGGAAAAGATGGGGCGTCCCACTTTGCGTTTGTTTTCCGAGTATCTGTAGGCTGCGTGTAATAGGTGGGGTTTTGTACGTCTTAATATATGACCGTAGTAGGAAATCCTGCGTACTTTGACTATTTTTGTGATGGTTTTTCCTTTTAGGATGTCTTTTATTTTCCCTTTAGGTTTGTTTTTTAGAAGCGTCTAGCATGCTGCGTAATATTTGCCGCTCATATTTCCTGAGCCGCGATCGGTTTGCTTTGGTCAAAGCCGTTACATTTAGACCGTAGGTCATACACGGTCTGATCACCATTTTATATAAAAGTAGCGCGATTTTCGACTCTATTTTGTTATTTTGAATGAAAGGTAGCAGTGTTTTCGAGTTTTGAATTGCTTTTACACAGCGTGTTTTTAGAGTTGCTTTTCTATTGTGTGACGCGGTTATGTAATTTCCTAGATATTTAAGTTCTTCTACCGGTTGGATTGTGACCCCGCCTAATATTCTGCATTGTTGTTTAGAAGTTGGAGGGAAGAACGGATCGCGGACAACTAATTTTGTTTTGGTTTCATTTATCGTGAGACCGACTGTGTGTAATAAGTTTTTTAGTTTTAGTATAATACGATTTAGTACCCCTAAATCTTCCCCGATTAGAATAAGATCGTCAGCGTAGGACAATATTAGGGGTAAAGAGATTTCAACGTCTTGGTCTAGTTTCACTGCCTCGTCTTCTTCATCGAGCGTTCTGAGGACGTCGTCTATGATTAGGGTGAATAGTCTTGGCGATAGTGGGCAACCTTGCTTGACGCCCTTGCCTTTGCTGATTGTATGGGAATTCTGTCCGCACCATGATACAAATGTTTTTTCATTCATGCATGCTTTTATTATTCTGTTAGTTAGTGGAACTCCTACTCTTGTTAAAAGTACATCTTTTAAGACGTGTAGACTAACGTTGTCAAATGCTTTTTCTAGGTCAAGTGCTGCTACGAACAAGGTTGCCCCTCTCTCCATTTTGTGTCTAATATTCGCCGCAGTGTAAATATGTGATCATCGGTCGATCTATTATCAAGGAAAGCCGTTTGATAATTTCCGAGTGCGTCGGTTGAGGCGTCTAGTTTTTTCAGTAGAAGATTGGCATAGATTCTATACCCGACATTACAGATAGATATTTTTCTAAAATCGTTGATTTGTTTGGGACGCGTTACCTTTTGGATTGGTACTTGTTTGGTAAGGCGCCATTCCTCGGGGACATCATTGGTTCGCCAAATCAATGCCATTGTTTTAGTTAGTTCTATGATGAACTCTTCAGGAGCATACCTGTATAGCTCGGCTACGATTTGGTCTGTGCCAGGTACTGTGCCATTTTTCATGCCTGCGATAATATCTGTTATCTCCTCAGTGCTGGGTTCTGAGTGTGATATTTCTTCATGGTTTCTTTCGGCCACAGTAGCTATTTGTTGACCTTCGCTCTTTTTAAGGTCCGCAATCCAGTTGGCCATCGGTATGTAGTACTTAGTCTGCGTTCGTGCATGTTTCCTTTTATAGCTACGAAAATATTTATAGGTGATTTTCATTCGTTGTGATTTATGGGCTTTGCTAAGTCCGTTGAAAAAATGAGTTGCTTCTTTTACCTCCTCTTTTTCTAGAATGTTTTTCAGGTTGCGCCTAGCTTCAGATGTTTTTTTGTCAAGGGTTGTATCTTGGGGATTTCTTGATTTTTGAAACAGAGTTTTTTGTAGGTTTGCTAGTGCGAGTCTACTCTCTTTGGATTTCGCGATGGGTTTTTGTAATATTTCGTGGGCGGCTTCCTTAAGTATTGTATTTAGTATGTCCCATTCTAGTGGGTCGGTGTTGGGGTTGGATGCTTTAATTGACAGTATTTTTTGGATTATTTTATGTTGGTAGTCTCTCTTAGGCGTTTCTTCTTGCAAGAGTTCGTAGTCATAGTGCTTGTAATTGAATTTAGTCTTTTTAGGATGGCTAGGCGGTACGGTACTGTCTTGCCTTAATGATTTTAGGAAAGATGATGTTTGAATTTTACCCCACACTAATTTGTGATCCGAATGTATTCTCAGGTTAGTTTCTCCTACTATGTTATGGAAGTAAAGTTTCCTTTTCGTGCTCGTGATGATGTGGTCAATTTGTGAGACCATTATTGTTTTTTTATTATCCGATTTAAATGTAGTTCGACATGTGGGTCTGCCAAATGTACTATTGATTGTTAGTTGTTGCTGTTGGATAAGGTTGAGTAGGTACCTCCCGTTTGTATTTGAGTCGGTATGGTGGAGGTTTGTCCCGATTTGGTTAGGAAAAGACCCTTTGACGTCTTTTTTCCCACGTGCGCGTTGAAATCGTCTATTATTATTGGGTATGCATAGTTCGGGGCTTTTTGAATTAGATTGCCTATCTGTGTGAAACAGGACATTGTTTTTACCGGGACGTGAGTTGTAATAATAAAGAGATATTTTGGGTCATTAATATTGGTAAGGCTAATTCGGAGAAGTATTGCGAGGACGTTGCGGCTTTCGCGGTATATTTGTATTATTTCGTGTTTTATCTCGCTACTGATTAGGATTGCTATGCCTCTGCGTTCAACCGTGTTCTTGCCGCCACCTAATATCCAGTTGTAGCGCTTGGATTTGTATTCTCCGCTTACAAGATGAGTTTCTTGGAGCCCTGCTATGGTTATGTTACGTTCTGATAGCACTTTATCGATGTTGGCTTTGGTATGAGCCTGTGCGCAGCCTTTAACGTTTCAAGTCGCGATTGAGAGTGAGTCGAACGCCCTAGATGTAGGTCTTGCTGATGATAAGGGGGAGCGAAGTCTTTTAGGGCATACGTAGCTGAATATACTTTCGGAGTCGCCGGATAGTGAACTTGATGTTGTAGGTTGATTGTTTGCTTTGCTATTGTAGTTAGGTGGTGTTTTGTCGCAAAGTTCATTGGGGTTTGTGAGGCTGAGATTATGTGTTTGGGTTTGTAGGTTACTGTTATTTGGAGTAAGGCTTGTGATGTCTGCTATGCTATCGTAGTGGCTGTTCTCAAAGTATAGGTATATGTTTGCCTCTATTGGGCTTCCTGATGGGTGATAGATAATTGGGTCTCTGTGCTGTCCAAAGATGTACACGTTAACTAGGTAATATTCCGCTGCTGCTATCAATGCATCTTCGCCTCCCCAAAATCCGTCTTCGAATTGTTTTTCGATGTATCTGTCAATCATTTCATTATGTGATAGATGGTTAGTTGGATAAGAACAGTCCGTCATTTCGTGGATGTTGTTTAACAGTGCAAGGTGAACGCGTTGTACCAGTTTGTTGTCTTTAATGTACGTTGCAATGTCTTTACGTACCATGCGGTGGTCGAATGTAAGCCCAAATACATTGTTTATTAGGTCGGCAATGGCTCTGAAAAGGCAGTTGCCGTCTTTCGCCATTTCTCGGACTATTATGTCTTTAGTGATTATGTTGGTCATTATGTTGTGAGTTTAGAACCAGGTGTTTGTCTATTGTTTATTGGCGATAAGGAACGCAATGGGTTTAGGAAAAAAGGAAAAAAGAAAATTATAATAATATCGTGAGGTTTTAACTGCCGCAGCTGCGTATTTGGTTTTTAGTAGTTTATTCGTTTGTTTCCGTGAGTCAGATGTTTGTCTATTGTCAATTGTCAAGTCACGTGTTAGTTTGGCCGCGTGTTTAACACCAAAAAGTTAAAATGCGATAAGGCGGTGTTTTTGAACTGCCCCAGCTGCGTAATTTAACAGCGTTTTAAGTAATTTGTTCTTTTTGTTTCCGTGAGAAAGCGTCTGCAGTATATTCTGATGCAATTGTTTTATTAAGGGATGTTTACTGATGTTGCAATTGTGGAATTTAGTTTTCGGGGTGTATCTAAGGTATAGTTGTTTTCTTTGTCGGCGGCGTGTTGTTTTTGGGCTTTATTACTTTATGCTATGTTGCTAATCTATTGCCTTTAATGGTTTTACCGTGGAAAATGGGTTTCTCGTGGGAGATATATCTTTCAGGTATTCTTCTCAAGTTACAGGCGGTATGAAATATTTAGTACATCTTGGTTATATTCAAAAATAGAAACAGGCGGGTTAATTATGATCAAAGAGGCTAATAGGCATAGTACAACGATTGTATGTCAGTACACATGCATGCTTGGGTGGGTGGTCTGATATATAGACCGCGACCAGGTTTAAAATGCTCAATTTAGGTGGTTATATTGTGGTCTAGGCTGATTGCGGCTAAATTTAAAACGCGTAGATTAGAGTAAGATGACTTATATCTAAATTTGGTTACAGCACGTACATATCATATCGTGGGGATGGCACAGCAAATTAAGGTGTTTATATAGAATTTTAAGCGGTGAGCTAGCTTGTAGTCAGAACTAGTGGATAAATTTCGACTGGGTTTGCGGCTGAGATATAGTTAGATGTTAGGTAGGTAACTTGTATCTATATATATAGTTAGATCACTTGCATGATAGGGTGTTTGATCTAGGAGATACTACTGCAGTCAAATTCTGTATGGGCGGTTATGACGTTAAGTAGGTAGGGTGGATATGGCTAATCTATATTCAAGTTACAGACTATCGGTTGGCTGCGGCTAAATTCAAAGTGCTGAATTATAAAGTTAGGTGGTTACACAGGATTTATGTTAGTTATTGTCGAGACACGTGTATGCCTGAAAAATAGCGGGCGAAGTAATTTTGTGTCTTTTAAGTTCCGAAAAACTAATTTGAGTGGTTTTAGATATAGATAATGGAATAATTTTTTTATTTTTTTTTTTATTTTTATTTTTATTTTTATTTCTTTTTTTATACAGCCCAAATGGAAAATTGTTAAATAAGCTAAAATATGATGTTAGTTGTAGTTTTAGATTATAATCAATGCCTAGGCGGGCTGAGTCCGTTGCGGTCAAGTTCAGAGTTGAAATATGATAGTAGGTTTTTTAGATTTAGAGTATAAGCAAGCTACGTCTAAGCCTGACCGTATATCGGATACGGTTGTCGACGACTGAGTAATATGCTTAAGTATATTATGTTCAGTTAAGAGCTATATTATAATCAAACTTGAGACGGACAGGGTCGGTTGCAGCCGAGTTAAAAGGTGGGATATAGGTACTGTAGAGTAGTCTAAGTTAACAATCAAGGTTAAGGTAAAGTTAATGGTGACAAAATTTACGGTGTTGGGTTATATTAATTTTTCCAAAATAGGTACGGATATGTACTGCTCACTGGAAAATGAGTTCAGATGATCGCATGCACTGCAAAATTGTATTAGTATTGTTTTAGTTTGTCATAAGAGTGGATTGATTTCGTTGGATGGTTAATAAAGGGTAGTTGAGACAACGTGCATGGAAACCTCTCACCCGAGTGCTTCAGCTTGTTCGTGCGTAGTGTTCTCTCTCGCTCAGGTCGCAGATATTCGTCGTTCACCACACTTCTTTATTTAATTTTAAGGTCTATCGCGAATTTTTATTGGGCCAGGGAAAGATAATATTTGTTTGGAAATCACTGATACCTTAGAAGTCGTCACGACCCAAAAGTTGGGGTATTCACTCGAGCGCTAATAACACTATTTTATTTGTATTAGATTTATCTAGATAGATTCATATGACACAAATTATTTGGCACAAATTAATAGCCACCGGTAGACTATTTTCGAAAAAACAATGTACGAATGCACACAACACGGCGCGGCCGTAGGTAGAAAGGACAAATGTTTCGGAGGCGGGCTCTTTCAACATCTGGCCTATTGTTTCGAGGAGCAGGCTAAAATGCGTGCGCACCCGACAAGGTCCCGGACGAGACTCTGGTTGTGATACTGTAGATAGTGGACGCAGTGATTCTCTGCAAAGGATTTGCTGTGTTTCAGAAATATTTGTCTGTGTATTGGTAGAAATAAGTGGAATCTGGTGCCTTTGTAGTTCATCATGAACCTCGGAATATATCTGGTTGGAGTGGCAACCGTGTAAAATAGGTTGACTCCTTTTGTGCGGTATGTAGGACCTAAAGATATACCTAAGACTCGGATGAGACTTCGGTTAAACGGCCTATATGTGTATATATGAAAGGGAAGGTTTCAACAATTCGGCAACTCGACAGGGCTCGATAATCGCTTACCTCGCTCGCGTGTTGAAGGCTTCTCTTGGTGATCACCAGTTTTCTTCGGAGTACAGCGGTGACAAGAATATTCTGGAAGGATCTGCGGGAATCTTCGTAACGGCGCGCGCGCGGCACTGCAGGCGCGGACACACACGCTATCTCAATGACATACGAAACGAGACTGAATTGTGATCATTGGCGATCCTTACGCGAGGCGCGAGTAGACTTCCATCTCGCTCTCTCATTTGCCCGCTAAAAGGGACAGCGATATCAAGGTGCCTTATTACCGAATTGAAGAGGAAAAAAGAAATTATATAAAAATTGGAGGCTGAAGGCCTCAACATAGCTCCCCGCCTTGAAAGGTCCAGAGCTTTCAAATTAAAATATAGACAAGAAGCTAGGTGGATAGATCAAGATAAGATAAGATAGATTAAGCTAGGAGGATAGATTAGAGGTAATAGCGGTCTGAGAATATCAGCGAATCGATATCTACGGTAGAAATTATGATTAAATAAGCGGTTTAATTAAATTGCGGTTTGATTAAATTGCGGTTTGATTAAATTGCGGTTTGATTAAGTTGCGGTTTGATTAAGTTGCGGTTTGATTATTGGGTAGGCAAAGGATACAGCTTTGTGACAGGACGCTTATATGTGCCTGACACAGTCTTGACTAAAGCCACGCGAATTATACCATCCGATCCAGGAAACACCTCCTTTATGACACCTAATGGCCAAGTCAAGGGCGGTACGTTATCTTGACCCAAGAGAACGACAGTGCCTATCTCTATGGGACGATCGTGAGTGCACCATTTCTGACGGACTTGCAGCGTATGCAGGTATTCAATACGCCATTTTTTCCAATATGATAACACGAGTTGATCCAAAAGTTTTTTACGCTTTGTCAAATTCATACTTTCCTCTGTCAATTCAGAAGAAGGTAAATAAGTAATGGGACTGGACATTAAAAAATGAGCCGGCGTGAGAACGTCAGGATGCGGATCAGATGATAAAACACTAAGAGTAGGCTGACGAAGCCAGGACGGGCCGTTATAATATAAGGAATGTACAATTAACTCCGAAGGCAGCATGCCACGTGAAAGACAATCGCTAGGATTCTCTTTCCCTGATACGTGATTAAAACAAGCGGCAGGTAAATTTTCCTGAATTTTTGCAATACGGTTGCTAACAAATATAGACCACCTATGAGGGGCAGAATGGATCCACGAGAGCGCAATAGTGGAATCCGAAAACGCATAAGTACCGGCAATCGGAATGCGGGCAGAAAGCTTCTCTCTGACAACCCTAACAAGCTTAGACAGCAACAAAGCAGCAACGAGTTCTAATCGAGCTAGTGTTGTTACTTTAGCGGGGAAACCTTGGATTTCGCACAAAGAAGGCGGACCGTTATATTACCTTGAGTATCAGAAATGTGTAAATATACACAGCAACCATAACCACTAAAGCTAGCATCACAAAAGGCTACAATGTTTACGACAGATTCTGCAAAAACTCCAACATGACGTGGAATTTTAAGAGCAGATAGTGCGGGAAAATCCCGTGCTAAAGCAGTGAAGCGGTCTATGATTGGCTACGGAGGTACATCATCCCAATCTATCTTGGCTAACCAAAGTTCTTTAATAAGTATTTTAGCGTACAAAACGACCGGCGCTACAAGGCCAAGTACGTCGAATAAGCGAGCAATTAATGATAAAATGGTGCGTTTTGTACATTTACTGTCCACTGGGCTGGTTGTCAAAGAAAAAGTATCTTCAGCGGGCTCCCAGGTTAAACCAAGGATTTTAAAATTGTGAATATTGTTATCCATACTAGAAAAATTAACTGATAAGCGGTGAGACGCAGGGAGGGTCTCTAACAAAGCGGGTGAATTGCTGGCCCATTTGACAAGGTCGAAGGAACCTAATTTAAATAAATCAATTAAGTTGTGTGACAACTTTATAGCGGTTTGTTCATCAGGAACAGAATAAACATAATCATCCATATAAAACTGGGTTTCTACCAATTTGGATGCGTCCGGAAAGCGGTCGCTATGCTCACACGCCAGATGGCGTATGTGCGCATGGCTAAGTAAGGACTAGACGCCAACCCAAAAGGCACGCGGTTGAAATTAAAGGTGCGAATAGGCTCATTCTTATTGAAGCGGAATAAAATTCGCAAGTATTCGCGGTGATGCGGATTAACACCGATTCTTAAAAACATCTGTTTAATATCTGCGGTCATAGCTATGGGAAACGTACGAAAATCAAGTAATAACAAAAATAAGTCGGCCTGTAAATTAGGTCCGACATGTAAAATGTCATTGAGTGACAACCCTGAGTGCGTCTTAGCGCTGGCGTCCAAAACTACACGAATACTATCTTTGTCTGGCCTAATGACCGCGTGGTGCGGTATGTAATAGCCCTGTTCTGTTAATTCAGAATCAGGTACTTCCGATAAATAACCCTGAGATATATAGTCGGTGATGGTTTTATTATAATTTTCGCGTAGGGTTGGCACGTGCGCAAATTTACGCTCGAGGGCCAACAGGCGGCGGTGGGCGACTGCACGAGAATTGCCCAACTCAGAGGGGTTCCGCGAAAAGGGTAGGTCAACAAAATACCTACTGTCCTTAAACGTGACGGAAGAACAAAAAATATCTTCGCACTCTTTTTCGGATGGACTAATAAGCCGTGAAAATGGTACTTCCTCCAATTCAAAGGACTTCTGTAAACCCGACTCAATGTCAGTATTAGTCAGCGCGGTAAACGAGGAAGATTGAGAAAACGAGTCACAATGACCTGCCGCACTACCCATTAGTACGTACCCGAAGCTAGTCAAGACAGCCGGAGGCGCGCGACCGCCCGACTCAATCATATTACCTAAATAAATATATGGAAAAAGTTGCGCGCCGAGAATAATGTCAATATTTCCCGGCACATTCCAAGTTAAATCGGCTAGTGGTAATTTATTTATATACGACATGTCGTCATTTAATTCAATATAATTCGCGGGTAGCTTACCTGTAATACAATCTACCACTAACGCATGAATATAATATTTATCTTCGGGATTAACGCGCGATTCTATTGTTATATGTATGTAGCCATGCACTGACTGCGTGGACATTCCAACACCCTGTAACGACGAGTTATGTAGCTTAACTATAGGTAAGTTCAAACGCTTACAACAATTCAAAGTTATTAAATTATTCTGAGACGCACTATCTATCAAACATCTGACCACAATTTTATCATGACCATTGTTATGAGTCGCATACACTTGGGCCGTAGATAATAAAACATAATTTGAATTTCGCATTCCTGTGTTTAATGTCACAGAAGTTGTATTTTCTACGGGCGGCGAGGACTGGGTGAGCGCAGACTGCGCGGCGTCTACGAGATAACAAACCGGTTTGCTGTCGCCTGGAGTTGAGTCTAGTTTATTATTCTCAGAGAAATGCAACAATGAATGGTGCTGTTTTTTACAAAACTTGCATGTCGAACGCGACTTACATTTATTCAATGTGTGGGTTAGACTTAAGCAGTTAATACAGGCACGCTTTGACTTAATAAAATCGAAACGAATTTGCGATGTACTCATATTTTTAAATTGCTCACACCTAAACAATTGATGTTTTTCGCCTGTGCATATTGGGCAGGGCGTTTCTATTTCACACCGTGGCGCGCTATTTGATATGAAAGTTTTTGAAGTATTAGTGGAATTTGTCACTCGCGTTTCAAACCGCGAACAATTATTAGTATGTGATCTTTCGCGTGCCTTTATATGATCTTGTATAAAAGATATAAATTCTGTATAAGATGGCAATTCTTTTCCACTAATATGCGTTTCGAACAGCTGGGCTGTTTGAGAGTCAACCTTTCGTAAACCACAATGTAATAAAATAAAATCCAATAATTTAGGTATCTTTAGCTGCTTGAGCGCTGCAATAGACGCCGAATATTTTTCAATAAAAGTGTTTAAGCTAGCAGTATTATTGACACAATTTTTAATGTCCAAAATGTTGTTTAAATAATGAATACCTAAAGTGCGATTATCTTGGTACTTCTTAACGAGAGAATCCCAAATTGTATTATAAGTTTCTCCCGTGGGGACAATACCTGCAGTTAATTTTAAAGCACTGTGGGTAAGTTTGCCCATGAGATATTGGACACGCTGCGAGTCAGTCAGATCGGCGTTTTCGTGAATATTACTACGAAATATTTCGTAAAATATCGGCCAATTTTCAATTTTGCCATCAAAGGAAGGTATCTGGATAGGTGGTAATTTTATAGGGCCTTTCTTAAGTGACACGCCAACGTTAGTCTTATCTCTGGCTAAAATTAGATTACGTTTGTATTTAATAGCTGAATATAATTCTTCGAACGAGTTTAAAGCCGCGTAATCAGGTGGGGTTTCTTTCAGTTCAAAGTTCAACTCATTAATATGTTCTACGATTACTTCAAATTTGTCATAAAGTTCGCTGATAGTCTCAGATTGGGCTAGAAATGACTCATTCGAACGATAATCGTAATTGGAAATGCCTTTGCTTATATCGTATAAACGATTAATTCGTTCATAAATAGCTTCTTTTTTGGCAATGAGTTGTTTTAATTTGGCTTCGAGTTTGATAGAAGCCATTATTGGAAATTACTATAAAGAAAGTATATGGAAGGTGAATTAGCAAAAAATGCAATTAACAAGATGGCGGTTCGTAGCACTAACGCCGAAGCGAAAGTACATATAATATTAAAAGCTGGACAAATCCGCTCGTAAAGGACCAAATTATGGAGTGGCAACCGTGTACAATAGGTTGACTCCTTTTGTGCGGTATGTAGGACCTAAAGATATACCTAAGACTCGGATGAGACTTCGGTTAAACGGCCTATATGTGTATATATGAAAGGGAAGGTTTCAACAATTCGGCAACTCGACAGGGCTCGATAATCGCTTACCTCGCTCGCGTGTTGAAGGCTTCTCTTGGTGATCACCAGTTTTCTTCGGAGTACAGCGGTGACAAGAATATTCTGGAAGGATCTGCGGGAATCTTCGTAACGGCGCGCGCGCGGCACTGCAGGCGCGGACACACACGCTATCTCAATGACATACGAAACGAGACTGAATTGTGATCATTGGCGATCCTTACGCGAGGCGCGAGTAGACTTCCATCTCGCTCTCTCATTTGCCCGCTAAAAGGGACAGCGATATCAAGGTGCCTTATTACCGAATTGAAGAGGAAAAAAAAGAAATTATATAAAAATTGGAGGCTGAAGGCCTCAACACTGGTCTATTATATTTTGTGGTAAGAGTTTTCTTCTCATTATTGCTCTGCGTTGGTCGCCTATTCTTTGTCGGCTAACCGTGATATCTGGGAATTTCTCGATAAATTTCGAGTGAAGGGGTTCGAGATATGTTTTCGTGTCAGTATCTAGGGAAGTTAACTGAAGGTAGGTGCGCAGGATAAACTTGTTTATTTCAGTTGACCATTTCATGCGCGTATTTGAAGTGCTCTGGGTGGGTGCAATTTCTAAATCAAGATTGACTTCTTGCACAACACTGTCGAGCGTACTAGTAGTAGACAAGGTTGCTGTCCGCCTTGTCATATATGATGGGCGAGTTGAAGGAATAGATGAAAAAAGAGAGTTATAATCATCGCCTGATATTTCGGCTGTAGTCTCCACGTCGCGAGCCCGCCTGCTCAACTCACGGCGACCGGCTGTAGTATCTTGTGTGACGGGAGCCCGCCTGCTCAATTCCTCGCCACCGGTATCTCTCGAAAAAGCACCCAGCACCGGCTCTAGGTGCGCCCTGGCGACCCCCGGGAAGCGGCCGCAAATTATATCTTCTTGAATTACTTTTCTCCATTGTTTATGACGGGTAAAGGTGGATAGTAAGAGAGGAAAGTTGGAAAGTTGGGATCGTTAGTTGGGAAATGGCAGTGATGTTTCGATGTTATAACAATTTAGAAGTATCTCCATACCAAGTACGGGTGTGTATAGGCATATGATGTTAAAGCCTTTACCATTTCCCTTAAGCCCCCCCCACCACGACAAGGTGACCCCTCGGGGGGGTTATTATTATTATTATGTTGGTACGCTTTTCAGAGCCACAGGTCCATTGGGACCCGGTCCTTTGAGGCGTTCATGGGGCCAAAGCCAACATGAAGAGGCCTTTTTGTACCTTTTTAATCAAAAAGTGAGATGGCTGCATTTGCGGAGATCTGTCCCTTAGTGTACCATAGGGATATACTAACGGACAGTCCTCCACAGCTGCCGAACTATTGCCAGGTAGGGATTAACAAGGTTTGGGCTATGAGGATGGGATGCTGGTGGACCGGATTGATGGGTTATGGAGTGAGATAAGGACATCTACCTTTAAATCTCTTACAAAAATTTAAGTTAGGCAGATGGTGACTTGCTGCTCTTTGGCTGTATTGGCTTATTATTATTATAATTTATTTATTTAGTTTTTGGGGTCTTACAGCTAAATAACAACTATGTATTAAGTACAACTACATTAAAGCTATGCTAATAACAAGACTCCGCCTATTAAATGTTATAGTTGAAGAACAACTTTGTATTACAAAATATAATAAAAGAAAACTATTTAAGTCACGGTTGCGGTATACGGTTGAAGAAAGCGTCTGCAAAACGTGTCTTTATGGATGCGCTACTGGTACAAAACAGGTCAAAGTCAATTACGGTGTTGTTTATTAAATCCGCTGTTCTAGGCAAGAAAGAGTTGCGTCTATAATTGGTAGAACAAGTGGGAACGTTCAAATTAAATCGTTTCCTGAGACGGGGGCTGCTGAGGAGTAGTCCAATTTTCGACAGTAGTTCGCTGCAGTCAATGGAGCCCCTAGCTATATTCGCGAAATAGCACACATCAGCCACTTGGCGTCTAATGTTCAGAGGGAGAAAGTGGTAGACTTTGCACCGGTCCTCATAGCGATTACATCTCCTACGAGCTTTGAAATCTAGGTATCGTAAAAACTTGGCTTGGATACGTTCTAACCTATCCCGATACACCTCATACTGCGGGTTCCATACCTGAGATGCATACTCCAGGTGGCTGCGCACATAAGAGCAGTACAATATTTTAATACATTTAAGATTACGAAATTCGGCCGATGTTCTTATAATGAAACCTAAAGATTTTGTCGCTTTCTTGACTACATGATCGATATGTCTATCGAATGAGAGTTGACTATCGAATAACACGCCCAGATCCTTCATAGCAGATACTTTACATATATTAGTATTTTTCAAGATATATCCTTTATCAAAAACTGTTAGTTTCCTGGTATATGAAATATAAAAACATTTAGAAATATTTAAGTCAAGTTTATTGATACTACAGTAGGACTCGAATCTATGCAAATCTGCTTGTAGGTCGTCGATGTCAGAGATAGTTTTGATAGATTTTAGTATTTTCATGTCATCAGCGAACATTAATATTTTTGAATTTACGAAACATCTACCTACATCGTTTATAAATATGGAGAATAATAAAGGCCCAAGAAGTGAGCCCTGGGGGAGGCCCGATGGGACACTGACCCAGCTAGACATAAATCCATTCAGTACTACAGCCTGAGTGCGGTTATCAATATAAGAGCATAACCACCTATACAAATCGCCGTGTATGCCGGCAGCCCTCAGCTTTTGTAACAGCAACAAATGATCGATACGGTCGAAACACTTGCTGTAGTCCGTATAGATAACATCGACCTGACCAGCGCCATCCATACCCTCCGAGATGATGTCATGCGCCAGAACCAGATTTGACACAGTGGAGCGATTTTTGAGGAAGCCATGCTGCTCACCGACAAACAGGCCATTGCACGCCGCGTAAAGCTGCTTATGCACAATTTTTTCTAAGATCTTGGCGAAGATACAGAGCTTAGATATAGGACGATAATTTTGAACATCCGATTTGTCACCTTTTTGTGAACTGGCGTAACAAAAGCCGACTTCCATACAGTGGGCATGACTCCCTCAGAAATGCACCTTTTAAAGAGTATGCATAAAGGTTTTACCAGGCTGGACGTACATTGAACAATGAATAATGGAGGTATACCATCCGGACCTCCACCCTTAGTAAGATCCAAACCCTTCAGCAGGTTGTATATCTCCTCGGGCGCGATCTCGATAGTGCCTATATCACAAACAGTCAGCTGAGGTTCACGCTCGTTTGCACTGAAAGATGTACCGGGGCAATTAAGGCCTCTCGGAAGAAAGGTAGAATGAAAATAATCTGAGAAAAGGCTACTTATTGACTCACCAGAATTAGCAGTAATATTACCGTATTTCATGACGCTGGGATAACTATTTGTTTTATTTCGATTTTTGACATACGCCCAAAATGCTTTTGGATTATTAATAATAGATGACTCGACATGTTCCATGTAGGAGGAAAAACATTGGCTTTCTAACTTTTCAGCTCGACTACGTAGCAGGGAAAATGTTTCATAGTCAGATTTATTACCATACACCTTGAACTTGCTGTGATAGGAGTGCTTCTCTTTTAAAACTTTAATTAGAGCACGACTGTACCAAGGCGGGTAATGATTAGACCGACAAGTTTTAACAGGTATGTGCATGTCCCTGGCTTCATATAGGATATTATAGAAAGTCGAAACGGCGTGGTCAATATCTCCCTCACCGAGCAGCCGAGGCCAGTCTGACTCATCTAATTTCGCACGAATGGCTTCGTAGTCGCCGCGATTATACATATACCTGCGCACCGAGTTATATTCGAGCTCATGGATACTTACAAAGTCAGCTTGAATACATAAAGCCTTATGATTCGCGTCCTCCGGAACCAGCGGCCGGACGCATGACCTTACCGTCACCGGTGAGTTAGACAGTACTAGATCGAGCAATCTTCCCCTAAAATTAATCTCTGAATTATACTGACTAAGACTACAAATATTGAGAACATCAATAAAATCTGTTAAATGGCTACCTTGAATATTTGTTGGGGTCAATTCTAAACTGTCACCGGTAGAGGACCAAGTTACGTTGTCAGCAAAGTTAAAGTCACCCACAACTAAAATTTTATCTAGTGGATTGGCAAGTGCAACCTCGCTTAATTTGTTCTGAAAATTCAACAGCTGTTGTTTATAGGAGTTGCCATTATTCTCCCGTAATAGGTACAGAGCGCAAATATGTAACTTATATGTAACAGTGGGTTGGTGTAACTAAATAAAATAGTTACCCACAGATCTTCCGCAGAACTACGCCAGTCGCTCATTTCCGTTACCGCCAAATCCCTACGGACAGCAATCAATATACCACCTCCTCTTGTTTGGCCAGTACGGGAATAATCACGGTCTCGTCTCCACACTAGATAGCGGAAATAACTCGGCATCACATATACCGTCCAGCAACCAAGTCTCAGTGATGATAATAATGGGGTAAGAGTTAAGATACACGTTTCTTAAGAAAGTATGGGTCTTTGTGCGCAGTCCCCGGGCATTTTGATAGTAAACTTCAATAGAAGAAGACACTGTTAAGGATATTAACTATAAAAAAAATAAATAAATTCTCTAAATGCAATAAATGCCTATAGTATAAATTAGCAGTTCGCAACTGCACTATTAAAATAAATGTAATCATAGCATGCCTATACAGAATACCCGACTGCTTATCGCTAAGTAATCCCTCGAACAAAAGAACGCCGAGACTGTGATTAAAAAATAACACGTTTGAAAGAATTAAAGGCAACCTAATAGCTTGAACTGTAAAGGCTAAAATTGCGTGCAGACGGTCGTAAACAAGTTTTTTACCTGCCTCGGCGGCCCAGCAACACATTCCATTATGCAACGGAGATATGCAGACGCTTCTCAAACCGCAACCACTTACATAAACAAAACTTACAACGACACAACGTAAATATGTTATAGCGCAATAATATGAAATTAGGATGTAACACATAACACTATGAACCGTGTTTTTTATTATAAATAAGAGTTTCAAAGAATAGTAGACAAAAGTATATATAGGATAGTTTTAGATTAGTGTTATTGACCGAAAAATAAACACTGGGATTCTCAACAACTAAGTGATTTATGTTGGAGTGTGTCTTGTGCAACTTGGCAAGGTCCTTTTCTGACTTTATAGTGACAATGGGAGATGTGTCGTCCCTCCGTAGGAATATTTTGCAATGCTTCACCCACAGGTATGCAAAACCCAACTCATTTTTTAATTTTCTTGGCTTTCGCTAATAGGGCCTTATTATGCGCCGTCAGATGGTCGTTGACGTAGACCTGGCCGCTAGTGCCCAGTCCCAACGAGGTGGCTGTCAACGTGGATTCCTTGGCCTTGGCCCTGGCCGCTGCAATAAAATCTTCTTTGATGTAACGGCTATTAAAGCAAATAATAATGGGTTTATCGGGTCCTCGGGATGGAACTCGTGTGGCAAAGCTTATCGATTCCTTCTTAACAGGATAATTTACTTTAGTTCCGATAGCATAGACGATGTCAAGTAGATTTTCATTTTTCGTCTGCTTAACACCCTTAATCTCCACGTTGCTGAGACGAGCCCACTGCTCTTTATCTCTTATATCCTCCTCTATTCTGTCCAGCTTACCGTGGACGTGAACAAGTTGTTCCTTATTGTCATTTTCTAAATGTGATAGTCGTTCCTCAACATTAGTAACCCTTTTGGTGAATTCCTCGCGCAGTGCCTTCACATCTATGGTTAGCGGCTCAATCTTCGCAGATAACGATCTTATCTCTGCGAGGATGACCGACGACGAAGGCTCACCGTCAGCAGCAGGTGAAGCTGGCCGAGATGGAGGGGCAGACTCTGCCTGCAGCGTACGCTGCCCTCCTGATTGCTTGCACTTATGGCACCGCCACGTGTTCTTACGCTCTCCCAGCTTTCTGTACCCCACCTCAGTAATACCAGCACAATGATAGTGCAGGTTGCAGCCACAGGCAATGCAATAAGCACCCTCAGTGAGGATATCCGAGCATAGGGGACAATCCTTCCCGTCCATCGTAGTTTAGTCCAGGTTAAGATCACTGGCACCTTACAAAAACTAAAACAAGTTGTGACGTACGACGACGACGAATAAAAGCGAGAGCGTACGAGTGCGAGGCGTGTATGCGCTGCCGATGCGTTGCGCTGATTGATTATAATTTGAGAATCTAGTATTTTGCGAATACAGGATCTCAAAGGCTCTCTTCTGTTACACATTGCGCCTTCTTCCAGTCATTTACGGTCAAATTGGTCAACAACGGTCAAAAACGGTCATTTATAGTCATTTTTATTTCAAGAGTTTTTACCTAACTGCAAAGGAAGTGTTATGTTTTTCGCACGTATTTTGTATGTATATAGGTACTAGCTTTTGCCCGCGGCTTCGTTCGCGTGATTTAACACGGGTAAAGTGCTTTTTCCCATTATGAAAGGTACACTATGTCCTTCTTAGTATAGTACTTCTAACTATGTGGTTGCGAAGTTTCAATACAATTAAATCGAAATGATCAATTACATATCGATTAATCGATCGTACTGATTATAATCGATGATATCGATTTAATTGTATTGGTGACCAATATCAATTCTATCGATATAATTGATTTAATTGTAGTGATAACGAAATCGATTCTATCAATATAAACGATTAAATTGCTAAGTAGGTATTACAAATTATAATCAATAGTATTGTCAAGAACCATATATCGATAGTATGGATTATTAATCGATTAGATACCCCTTTAGTCGTATTCCTCATGACTGAGGATCGTGGTCATTATATGGAATGAAACACACACAACACAACGACTATATTGGCAATGTTAACCGATTAGGTTAGATTATTTAAAAAAATAATCGATTAATTGATAATCGATTATCCGACAACTGTAACTTATAATCTAGCATAGATTTCATCTTCATATGCCGCTTGGAACCTGAGATCTTAACGATAAAAAATTACACGCGAAAGAAGTCGCGGGCGAAAGAAATTGTGTTTAGTCACCGTTACATTACTTTTAGTAGTAAGCGCCCGATCATAACGAGTCAAATTCACTGAATTTTACAATAGTTGACCAGTCATTTATCGTTTTTGACTGTCAGAATCCAGACGTCTTTGATTGGCCTATAAGTACACAACTAGGTTTTGCTCACAGGAATTTTGAGTCTGTGGTTTTGCTCACTGCTGCACCTAACTAGTCTGCCTGCTGCACTAAAAACCTCGATTATACGCGCTAAAAAGCAAAGGTTCCGAGACGAATCGGCATAAAATAGCGGCGTCATCTCTTGCCGAAGACTAGAGATGTAAAATGACTGAATTTGACATCTCTAGTCTATAGTAAGTATAATAATATTAATAAAATATATTTCTATGAGGCCTATCAATGGTAAAAACAAAAATATTTCTGAGAATCAAAAAAAATATATAAAATAAGGTGTGAATCCACCATACTGGAATACACAGAATTTTTTTTTTTTAACTATTATTAAATCCTCTGATTAAATCTTCGAGCAACAAGGACTTCCGCGCGCGAGTCCGTGTTGCTCTATGGATTAAATCCAATTAAAGCTCTGTGTGTGAATCACAGGTGTGACAATCAATCATGGAAGTAATTAGTACTTTGTACAAAAGTACTTATTACTTCCATGCAATCAATACAAAAGACAGAAGAGCTAAACATTTCATAGACAATATGCTAGGATTACATCGCCGATGGTGTAGAGCCGCCATTCTGGGAATTTTTTCTTTGACTCTGGCAATACTCACAAATACAAGCAAATTAAAAAAAAAACAAATTGCCGTGCTCGCTCGTCGTCACCGGTTTGTAAAAAATTATTGGCGCCTGTTTACCGGCTTTTCTTTTCTAGTCATCCTTGGTTCTTCATGATTTAAATACTTTTAGGGCATTAAAGTCTATCAAGAATGTCTTCAGCGGAATTGACAGCAACGGAAGAGGCCGACATGGCAGAATGTGATGGAGATAAAGTTGTGACTATGATGGACGTTTTGCAAGAACAGGAGGATTTTGAAGAAGACGCTAACGCTGTTCTGGGGGCTTCTGATGAGAAAAATTGCACCTATCCTAAGGTACAGGTAACATCCTTTGTTTGAAACGTAGTTAGTCTTGTACAAAATGGCTGGCGGAAGGGTGAACGCCTTCATTACTGTGACATCTTCGTTACGAATTTCAATGAATAGGTTCGTATTGTTTTGTGTCTGATACTGATAATTTAATTTATAGAAGATAATCTCATCTCTAATAACTTTTCGACTCGAATTATTCCAACTGCATACCTACTTGCGCAAACTAGGTAACGGTTTCGTAATGCATCGTAGAAACAAACCTGCCCGAGTCGTAATTTCGATATATTTTGTGGTTATATACCTAGTTTTATGTTATTTTTCTGAAATTCTGACCGAATCTCATTAACTAGTATTATAATCCAAACTATCCTTACTAATATTATAAATGTGAAAGTGAGTTTGTTCGCTTTATCTACTGAACCAATCTTCCTGAAATTTCGCATAAACAGTTAGATGTACTAAGCAGGACTAGATAGGGTTACCTTTTAACCCGGGAAAAAGCACTGTTCCCATGGGAAATTCACGCTAGGGAAGCTGTGGGCCAAAGCTAGTAAAATATAATTTTGTACCATTCATAAAGAACATTCCTTACATGAAATAAGCTGGACTTTCAGGGCTAATCCAGGTTTTATTCTACCTTTATACCAAATTTCATCAAAATCTGTTTAGTATATTTTGCTTGATTGAATAACAAACACACATTCAAACTTTAGCACTTATTTTGATGGTAACATCAAGTTTAGAACAAGCATGATAAAATCAATCTTTTTAAATGAACGATTCTACACAAGACAACTGCATTTTCTATAAAGTTAGAGTAAGTAAGACAGTACATTTGAATGGCTTCAATGCCTATTTGCTTAAGTGAGTGATTCAAGGTGAAAAATGCTGTGTAGGTATTTACTAAATAATATTTAGTACTTAAACCAATCACAATCGTAAGGATCAATAATGAGAGAACTGAGATTTAAAGAGATGCC
>CM031575.1:18951835-18976835 GCA_018467065.1 Ephestia elutella | reverse complement strand
CTAGTGACCCGCTGGTCGCCGCGCCAGTACCGGCTGCGGGACTCCGGCCCCGGCCCCGCGCTTGGCCCCGGCCCCGCGACTAGCCCCAGCCGCATGGTGCTGGCGATCGGCACCAAGCGGTCCGTCATGCTGTACGACACGCAACAGAAGACGCCGATTGCCCTCATTTCTAATATACATTACACCAGGTAAGAAAGTCGCTGGAAAGAGAAGGGAAGACGAAAAGTCTTGGTTGCGAAACATCAGAGAGTGGACCGGGATAGCGAATGCTGCTGAGCTGTTCTGCAGAGCTAAGAACTTGAACATGTTAATCGCTAACCTTCACTAGTTCAAGAGGCATCTTTAGAAGAAGGTAAGGCCAATCAATTATTTGAAACTAGCCGCGCCCCGAGGCTTTGCTCTCGTGACAATTTCGGGATAAAAAGTACCCTATATGTTATTCCTGGTATTTGTGTACAGTATTTGGCACGAAACAAGACTGTATGGGGACGGGAATGAATGGTAGCGTGCACCCGCGCTTCCCCGCGCATTCCCCCCGCGAGTCTTACATTCGCAGTCGATGCCACGTTGGGTCTTGTTTCCTGTCGGTACCTATACCAAATTTTATCGAAATTCGTCCAGTAAATTTTGCGTGATTGAGTAACAAACATCCTCACAAACTCACGTACAAACTTTCGTTTAAAACTATTAGTAGGATAACCTGCATAAAACGATTTAGGCACGTTATGTTTAGTATACATAAAGCAAAAGTATAAAAAACTTACAGGTAGAGGTGAAAACTTCCAGGAAAGATTCCATTTCTATGGAAGTATTCCTGAAAACTTCCAATACTTCCGGCAGTTTTGGAAGTTTTCAAAAATATTTGTTGATTAAATAATAACATACTTATATAGTATACGAGCTCTTGCCCGCGGCTTCGCTCGCATTAAAAAAGTTGCCTATGTCATTCTCCATCCCTCCATCTATCTCCACTTAAAAAAATTACGTGAATTCGTCGCTCCGTTTTGCCGTGAAAGACGGAAAAACAAACAGACAGACCAACACCCACACTTTCACATTTATAATATTAGTATGGATGGACTTGCTAAACACGGTGATTTATATGAAGCGGCTTTTGTTTGACGGATTGACGCCGCTCGCGCGTTTGGCCGGCGCTGCCCCCCGCACCACCCACACCGCGCTTGTCTCACCGATTTTATCATAGTTGCGTGCACGCAGTAACAGTGAATAGTCGTGGAGTATTTGTATATGGATATCTTTTTCTATAAAACTAGCAGCGATCCTAGATCACTGCTAATAGCCCGCATATAGCCAACCCACTAACTAACCCACGCGCTCGGGTTCGACTGACTGAAACCTTATTGAAGAATTATAGGCCTATCTCACTTCTGAGCCATGTCTACAAACTGTTTTCGAGAGTCATGACGAATCGTCTCGCTCGCAGGTTTGACGACTTCCAGCCTCCCGAACAAGCCGGTTTCCGAAAAGGCTTTAGTACCGTAGACCACTTACATACGCTGCGGCAGATTATACAGAAGACCGAGGAGTATAATCAGCCATTATGCCTGGCTAATGCTTGGCTTGGGTTTGTGGACTACGAGAAAGCCTTCGATTCGATCGAGACCTGGGCTGTGCTACAGTCTCTCCAACGGTGCCAAATTGACTATCGATATATCAAAGCGCTGAAGTGTTTGTACGAAAACGCCACCATGTCGGTCCGTCTCCAGGATCAAGGCTCGAAACCTATCCAGTTGCAGCGAGGGGTGAGACAAGGAGAGGTGATATCTCCGAAACTGTTCACCGCCGCCCTGGAAGATGTTTTCAAGCTTCTGGACTGGAGCGGATTCGGTATCAATATCAACGGCGAGTACATCACTCACCTTCGATTCGCTGATGATATCGTAGTCATGGCTGCGACTTTGGAATACCTAGGCACAATTCTCGATGGCCTCTGTAGAGCCTCTCAACAAGTGGGTCTAAAAATGAACATGGACAAGACAAAAATTATGTTTAATATCCGTGTCGCACCCACTCCTCTGAAGGTTGGAGACTCTACACTCGAAGTTGTTGATAATTATGTTTACCTGGGACAAACAGTTCAGTTAGGTAAGTCCAACTTTGGGAAAGAGGTCAATCGTCGAATCCAACTCGGCTGGGCAGCGTTCGGGTAGCTTCGCGATATCTTCTCGTCCAAAATACCGCAGTGTCTCTAGACTAAGGTCTTTGATCAGTGTGTGTTGCCAGTAATGACATACGGAACAGAGACGTGGTCGCTTACTATGGGCCTCATAAGAATTCTCAAGGTCACCCAAAGGGCGATGGAGGGCGCTATGCTCGGAGTTTCCCTGCATGATCGAATCAGAAATGAGGAGATCCGTAGGAGAACTAAAGTAACCGACATAGCCCGCAGAATCGCCAAACTTAAGTGGCAGTGGGCGGGGCACATAGCTCGTAGAACAGATAGCCGTTAAGGCCGAAAAGTCCTCGAGTGGCGACCACGAACCGGAAAACGTAGTGTTGGCAGGCCTCCCACTCGGTGGACCGACGACCTGGTGAAGGTCGCGGGATGCGCATGGATGCGGGCAGCGCAGAACCGGCCGTTGTGGCAATCTTTGGGGGAGGCCTTTGTCCAGCAGTGGACGTCTTCTGGCTGAGAGAGAGAAGAACTTCCAAGTCATTTGGATCCCGAGATAGTGGACAGAGATGACGATAGTTGAGGACCGCCTCAACTTTACAAAATACCGTGGCCAGCTCTTTAAACGTTAGAGCCGTTTCTCCGATAATGCGGCGGAGGTGGGTCTTTGCGGACTTCACAGCCGCTTCATAAATACCTCCCCAATGGGGACAACTTGGGGGACTAAACCTCCAAGTTATTCCCCTTTGGGCAGCAATTTGACTGAAACTATTACAATTCTTATCAATAAATTCACAAACATCCTTAATATAATGTACAGTTCTCTTGTAATTTGTGCCGTTGTCGGACCGAATAAGGGAAGGTAGCCTTCTACGCGAAACAAAGCTATACAACGAAGGCCTCTGTAGTCATAGCCGACACCACCTCCAAGTGGACAGCCTTGGTGGCCAAACAAGCAAACACACACACATAGCCCTTTACAATACGGGCATTACGAAAGGGAGAAGCCTTGATCGAAAGGGGGCCAGCATTTCGGTTCTAACGCCGTCAAACGGCCTCGAAGGTCGGATTCGATCAGCGGGCAAATCACCTATCTGCGGCTGCATCGTAGATGCCTTTACTTTATAACATGAGATGCATCGAAACAAGACGAAGGATTACTCTTCGGGCTGACAAAATCCAAAATTCGCGTTGCAAAATAGCCATCAACGCATTGCACCGTGCGCGGCGGGCGTTGGAAATCGGCTCCAGGCAGGATACCACTACCTACGTCTTATCTCTTGTTCTTACGAAGCGACAAGACAACGTTGCGTCGCACTCGCACGCACGCCGCATGATCGCATGCGGTACGGGGCGCGGCTGGCAACGTGGTAACCGCGCACCGCGTCAGATGCACGTATTCGTTTAGGTTTTATATATCTATGGTAAAAATGAAAATAAAAAATCCCAGGCTTATAACACTTAAATTCTACCTAAGAATATCGCGTATCATATCTGAAATGTGTTATAGGCTAGTACATTACTTATGATAGATTTTAGCCATCAAACACTGTTTCTTTGTGATATTCAGTATGTAATAATAGTAATAAAGTAAGTAATGTTCAAAGTATTCCCAGTTTTTCTGAGTCAATAATCTATTTTGAAAACTTCCAAAGTTGCTGGTAATTTTGGAAGTTATTAAGAATACTTCCGGAAGTATTCCTGAAAACTTCCAAAGTTTCGGAAACATTCCGAAGTTTTCACCTCTACTTACAGGTCAAAAAGATTTCATTTTCAAGCGCATCAAAACTACTTTTCGAAGCGCACCTTTCTTTTGTTATCGATTTCGTTAGCACTACTGAAAGGTGCTCTTCGTGGAATGGTTTTAGTGCGCTTGCAAATAAATGCGCTTCAAGGAATACCTCCATTTAAGTTAAGACTAAATGCTTTGTCCCCAGACTAACAGACCTGTCCTGGTCTCGTGACGGAAGGACCCTAGTGGCGTCCAGCACGGACGGGTTCTGCTCAGTCATCATGTTCTCGGAGGGGGAGCTCGGGGAAGTGTTGCCGGAGAATGTGCTGCAGGAGACACAGACAGGTAATAGTGGCTCCAGCACGGACGGGTTCTGCTCAGTCATCATGTTCTCGGAGGGGGAGCTCGGGGAAGTGTTGCCGGAGGATGTGCTGCAGGAGACACAGACAGGTAATAGTGGCGTCCAGCACGGACGGGTTCTGCTCAGTCATCATGTTCTCGGAGGGGGAGCTCGGGGAAGTGTTGCCGGAGAATGTGCTGCAGGAGACACAGACAGGTAATAGTGGCTCCAGCACGGACGGGTTCTGCTCAGTCATCATGTTCTCGGAGGGGGAGCTCGGGGAAGTGTTGCCGGAGGATGTGCTGCAGGAGACACAGACAGGTAATAGTGGCTCCAGCACGGACGGGTTCTGCTCAGTCATCACGTTCTCGGAGGGGAGCTCGGGGAAGTGTTGCCTGAGGATGTGCTGCAGGAAACACAGACAGGTAATAGTGGCTCCAGCACGGACGGGTTCTGCTCAGTCATCACGTTCTCGGAGGGGGAGCTCGGGGAAGTGTTGCCGGAGGATGTGCTGCAGGAGACACAGACAGGTAATAGTGGCTCCAGCACGGACGGGTTCTGTTCGGTCATCATGTTCTCGGAGGGGGAGCTCGGGGAAGTGTTGCCGGAGGATGTGCTGCAGGACACACAGACAGGTAATAGTGGCTCCAGCACGGACGGGTTCTGTTCGGTCATCATGTTCTCGGAGGAGCTCGGGGAAGTGTTGCCGGAGGATGTGCTGCAGGAGACACAGACAGGTAATAGTGGCTCCAGCACGGACGGGTTCTGTTCGGTCATCACGTTCTCGGAGGGGGAGCTCGGGGAAGTGTTGCCGGAGGATGTGCTGCAGGAGACACAGACAGGTAATAGTGGCTCCAGCACGGACGGGTTCTGTTCGGTCATCATGTTCTCGGAGGGGGAGCTCGGGGAAGTGTTGCCGGAGGATGTGCTGCAGGAGACACAGACAGGTAATAGTGGCTCCAGCACGGACGGGTTCTGTTCGGTCATCATGTTCTCGGAGGGGGAGCTCGGGGAAGTGTTGCCGGAGGATGTGCTGCAGGACACACAGACAGGTAATAGTGGCTCCAGCATGGACGGGTTCTGCTCAGTCATCACGTTCTCGGAGGGGGAGCTCGGGGAAGTGTTGCCTGAGGATGTGCTGCAGGAAACACAGACAGGTAATAGTGGCTCCAGCACGGACGGGTTCTGCTCAGTCATCACGTTCTCGGAGGGGGAGCTCGGGGAAGTGTTGCCTGAGGATGTGCTGCAGGAAACACAGACAGGTAATAGTGGCTCCAGCACGGACGGGTTCTGCTCAGTCATCACGTTCTCGGACGGGGAGCTCGGGGAAGTGTTGCCTGAGGATGTGCTGCAGGAAACACAGACAGGTAATAGTGGCTCCAGCACGGACGGGTTCTGCTCAGTCATCACGTTCTCGGACGGGGAGCTCGGGGAAGTGTTGCCTGAGGATGTGCTGCAGGAAACACAGACAGGTAATAGTGGCTCCAGCACGGACGGGTTCTGCTCAAGTCATCACGTTCTCGGACGGGGAGCTCGGGAAGTGTTGCCTGAGGATGTGCTGCAGGAAACACAGACAGGTAATAGTGGCTCCAGCACGGACGGGTTCTGCTCAGTCATCACGTTCTCGGAGGGGGAGCTCGGGGAAGTGTTGCCTGAGGATGTGCTGCAGGAAACACAGACAGGTAATAGTGGCTCCAGCACGGACGGGTTCTGCTCAGTCATCACGTTCTCGGAGGGGGAGCTCGGGGAAGTGTTGCCTGAGGATGTGCTGCAGGAAACACAGACAGGTAATAGTGGCTCCAGCATGGACGGGTTCTGTTCAAAACGGGCGAACGGGTTGTGTAGTGACACAGAATTAATATAAGTACTACGTAGTGACAAAAGCTACAATTTATGTGTGTACCTCCCGTGCGAAGCCGGGGCGGGGCGCTTCTATTTCATTGCATTTGCGATAAGCCCGCCTTTGCGCTCATTTATGTATTTACTTTTTGTCACTACTTCGTATGTTATTTTGTATGTAAATGGTGGTGCAATAAAGTGTTTGCTGTGTTATTTTCAGAACAACCCATGGAAGTTGAAGCACAAGAGCCACAGAAACCCGAAATCCAGAAAGAGAAAACACCAGAAAAAGAAACAAAACCGACCAACAACTTACAAAAGATTGACTCGTTCATCAAATTCAAAGCTCCTTCTAAAAAAGCGAAACCAGGTCCCAAAACTCCAGTTAAAATAGATGTTTTAGAAGAAGTTGCTATGCCGTCGTGGTCAGATAATTCTAACCAAGAAATCAAACGGCAAGTCAGCGAAGCTATGGATGTTGATGAGAAACCAAGTGAAATAATACATATAGAGGACAGTGAAGATTTTAAGTTAGTTTATGAAGAGACCGAAACTAAATTAGAATCTCCTAAAAGTGAAGAAAAATCGCGTAAAGATACAGAAAAATCACCTAAAAATGCAGTGGTACCTAAAGACATAGAAAAGTCTCCAAAAGGTTCTAAAAATGAAGGGGTTGACAAAAATAATGACAGTCCAAAAAGTTCACAGGACAGTAAATTCTTGAAGCAAGCGAAAGTGACTGATATAAAAGAGCCGGTGTCAGTGAAGGCTGTGGCAAGTCCCAAGGCGCCCAGAAGAGTCAGTTTTGTGACTCTGTCCAGTCCTAAGAATAAGAAAAAGTGTTAAATTCAAATATATTTATGACTGTTATTTAAGGATTTGATTATACATTATATTATACATAAAATTACTACAACACGTTTTTGTCATTTAATCTTTAGTAGGTAAATAGACTTTACTTAACAAGTAACCCAACCAAACACAATATAAAATCCAGTCAAATACAAGTTGAAGTCACACACTGAAGGTCGAGGGTCCTTAACAAAAGTTCTAGGGTACTATTAATTATCTACATTATCCCAGGAATATTGAGATATCAAGTATGAAACCCTGAAAACACTTATTTATCCATAACAATACGCCTACATGACGCTGTGTCTAAAAGGACGACCAGAAATATATATAAACCATGCCATGTTGAGTAAAACATTCAAATAAAAATTGGTGCCAACATGACGGGCGTAAAATTTTCCTATTAGGTTTATAAAATGACTGGGTGAAATGAAAGACAAGTTTAAAAGTAAACATACTTAATAAATATTTACAATTCAATGCGTACGCTATCACATTCAAATAAAAGAGAGTACAATATAACAAAATATATTTTTATCAATACAAAGGGTCCATACTTACCTAACTGAGGGTAGTCTTAAAATAACTTCCGAGGGACTAAGCAAATGGAAGTTGGATAAACGTATTATTTATATTATACTTTTCACTAACTCTGCCATAATGAAGTATATAGTATTAGATACATTTTGTTCTAAAATTTTCGTTCGTCTGAATATTTTGAATTGTGATATAGCAAATAGATTTTTCCTTGCAGTAACTATTGGCACGTAATTTAAAACAATTATTATCAACTTCCATTTGCCAACCTGTATAATTCGCTAAATCATATTCGAAGACAAGATACATAAAGTACCTATTCCTTGCGTCAAGTAACTTAGCTACACTTTAGCTACTTCGGTATAGAGAAATGCCATCATTTCCTTACACTTTTGATCCGTTTCTGTTCACTGCTCGCCCGTGACGTAGAAATATTACTAGACTTGTGAATTAATCAGATTAAAGAGAACCCTTTACTAATATCTTGCTAGAAGAAAAGTTATTATTATACATATATCTTGATTGAAGAGAATATATACTTTTTGTCTTATCTTTACATATTCAAATATTTTTTTCACTACAAAGTTCTAAATGATATCTCTTAGAATCCAAAAAAACAAGTCAAAATTGAATCTAGTGATTGTTGGGCGTTCGGATACCCCATATTATTATAATTTTAACACTTCACAGCACATTAATTTTCACAAATTTTTCAAATAAAAAAACACAAAAAACATTTCTATATTATCAGATTGGGATAAAAATGGGCATAAATTTAATAGTCCTTTTATAGGACATTGCCTATTTAACAAAATCATTATAAGTGATCCTTATCACGATGACACAAGGTTCAATATCTAGAGGATAGCTACCTGCCTTATTTTTATTAAAGTTATCACGGGCAAGCAGTAGATATATATAATTATTTAGATACATAGCTTGTTCCGGGACCCTGATGCGAACGTCAGTCTTGGTCGCCGAGTGTTGCCAAGTGTTGCTTTATCGGTAGAGCCGGGCGAAGTCGCGAAGCAGACGTGTCATTTCTTTGCATTTTTCTGTTCTGTAAAATAGAAAATTCAAATTTAATCGCTCTTTAAAATATGTGTCATTTTCGCAATCAGCAACTCCAAAAACCCAGAAAACGAATTTTGCAATATGGGTAACACACTGCACCATCTTGCACCCCGAAAATCTAGTAAACAATACACACATTTCATGTCGTTATTGCTACATGAATATTAAGAACGACATAAATGTGTTCAGTTCACCATCATGGATCAAAAAGTAATAATCTACCTGTATAACCCGGCTGAATTTAGAAAGCAGGTTTTCGGGGTGGTGTGTGGGTTTTCTGGGTACTTCCGCTACTTTTAGCATGTACGAGTGGAGTAGCATCAGAAATCAAAATCTGTGATCACACAGATTTAGATTAGGCTAGATACCGCATGTTTGTTCGATAGTATGAAAACGACGATGACGTCACGCCAGTCATTTTATGATGGACGCAACATAAACGCGAATAAAGGCTAACTGAGTAGTAAATGCGTGATGTTTGTCCATTGGACATACGTCGGGCACGCTTGGACATACTGCTTTAGATACCGCATGTTTGTTCGATAGTATGAAAACCGAGCGTGCCATTATTTTTCTACTTACGATGACGTCACGCCAGTCATTTTAATGATGGGCGCAACATAAAAGCGAATGAAGGCAGAGAAGCAAACGCGTGATTGTTTGTCCATTGGACATACGCCGGGCACGCTTGGACATACTGCTTGCGGCATCTAGAGTATATCAAAATCTGTGATCAGAAGGTTACCTCATAGCGTACTGATGGAACTGCCAGCACTGCACCTCCTGCGGCGCCGCAGCCGTGTCTCTGGGCAGAGCCAGCAGCGCGGCCCGCAGCCAGTCCTGCCCGTGCTTCCGCTGCCACGCCACCAGCTCCACCAGCACCTCCGCCACCTCGGCCAGCATGTACGAGTGCAGGTGCAGGACGCTGGCTTCCAGCAGGCTGCAGGTCAGGTCGGACCCGTATGTCGCTATGGCTTCGTTTGCTAATGCTGTAGGGAAAAATCAAATTGTAAATTCGAGTCTCACGACTTTTGGCCAGAAATCAGAAATGTTTATTTGCCAGAAAAGAGTACAGATATACATATGATATGTAATAATTGTTTCCAAAGGGAAACTAAATCCATTGGTCTAATTCGTATTTTGTCCAATTCACCAATTCGCGGTTGGTCCAATTCGCGATTAGCCCAATTAAACAATGTTGGTCCAAATATAAACAATGTTTCCGATAATTGTAATTTTTTTAGTGTTTAAATTGTATATTGAGAAGTTAAGATCATATAGTAGTAGTTAGGTTTAGGTTGTTTTTTATGATCGCCCGGAAAGACTTTGAGGGCGGAAAAGAAGTTAGGTTCAGGTTATTTTTTTTATGACCACCCAGTAAGACTGGGGGCAGAAAAAAAGTTACGTTCAGGTATTTTTTTTATTGAAAGATTTGAGGGCAGAAAATGAATGAGTTTTATTGGACCAATCGCGAATTGGACCAATCGCGCATTGGACCAACCGCGAATTGGACCAACCGCGAATTGGTGAATTAGACAAAATGCGAATTGGACCAATCGCGCCTAAAGAAAAAAAATCACCTAATAGTGACAATTGCACAAATCTCAATATTGATATTTTTTTAGTTGTTTGTTTTATTTCAAAGAAATGCTAATTCCGTGCATTTTTACTAAGCGCCATCTATGAAGTCATCTGGAACTTTTTTTAAAATTTATGTTATGGCTAGCCTAGCGGCACAGGGCGGGCGCTTCATAGAAACGGCGCGTCAAATATGCCTACTACTACTACTACAAATGAAACTGTATATCCGTGAACACGTCAGTAACACGTCAATGTGTGCGTTTTCATAGTCGAACGTCCCACAGTTACACAAGAACGGGGGAGAAGTGCGGAAGGAGCGGGGGGGTGCCATATTGCGGGAGGGGCAGGGAGTTTCCTTTCTGTACGTAGTACTAATATTAATTCTGTGCTAGCGGTATACCTTTGACGGCGTCGTGGGGATGATCAGTGGCCCGCACGAGGTCGTGCAGGAACTTCATGACGGAGGAGTTGGCGTCGCGGTGGTCCAGCTTGGCGGCCAGCGCGGCGCAGCGGGCCGCGGCCGGCATCGCGCCGGAGGATAGCAACTCTAGCGGCGTGCGCTGGAGGAACCTAGACGGGAAGTTATTCTAATTAAAAAAAAATTATTGGGCACGTGCGTGTCGGCCCACGCGCAATGTAGGGTTCCGAACAGTAGCGGCTTTAGGGGGCGCGTTTGGGCGACGGCCCAGGGCGCCGGACGTCAAGGGGCGCCTGTTGTCCGGCGAGGGGCACCACAGGCGCCCCGGCGCACAGGCGTCTAGTGAGGGCGCCGCAGGCGCCCTTGTTGTCGGTGAGGGGCGAGAAGAAGGAGAGGCGCCTCAAAGGGTCGTCCCAAAGAGGCGCCTCAAAGGGTCGTCATAAAGGGCCGCCGCAGGCGCCTCTTTATTTATTACATGCTAGCTTTTGCCCGCGGCTCTCGCGTGCTTTTTCCCGGGATGATAAGTACCCTATGGGAGTTCTCAGTACTTCCAGCTATGTGTATGTGAAAGATGGATGATTGGTTCAGTAGATAAAGCGTGAAGAGGCAACAAACAAACCAACCAATTCACTTTTGCATTTATAATATTAGTTAGGATTATTTTGAGTTGGCACAAATTGGTCGTAAGAGAAATCCAAAAGCGCTTACGCTTAGGCCATTTGTGCCAACTCCGCCATTTTCAAAAATAATTAAAAAAAATCCTCGACTATCGATTTTTATATGTTTATTCAACCTACTCTCAAAATTTCGCGGGAATCGGTTGTGAAATGCGACCTCTAGAGGAGAACACAAAATCAAAGCATATTCTAGGCAAAGTTCAATTACTTTATATCCTTCTACATTACGCCTGTGAAATTTTTCCACACGCGTATCGAAGCCTCAAACTTTGACTCTTTTCAAAAAGGTTAGGCTACAGGGAAAACCCATAAAAATATCGAACACCAAAATCAAAAATTCGGAAAAAAATTGTTTTTTTTTTCACGATTTCGCACTTTTTTCGTTTTAACTTTCTCAAATAATGCTTTTTTCACCTTATAGCTCTCGTTAGTCCAGCTAAGTAATAAAAACTTGTGTTAAAGGTACTTCATTCTTATAAATCTTAAATAAAATATATAAAAAAAAAACTTAAAACTCTCAATGTGCTCGATAGTCGTCTGAGGCACGAAAAATAATATATTTTTACCCTTTGCCTTTTTCCGTATGGGTTTAAATAGTATTTGGGGGCGCCATAGAAATCTCGCTCAGGGCGCTATTAGTGCTAAAGCCGGCTCTGATTCCGAAGGTACCTATCCTGTAGAAATGCGGACACATGAACTTATAATTACTTCAAGTTTTATATAACTAGATGTCGCGTGCTGCGCGAGGTGCAAGCACCTCGCGTGCTGTGCAGGGCAATTATAATAATGCAGTTGCGATTGCACGAAAAATTTTAAGGAAATTATCAAAATGTCATCAACATAAAAAAGTGGTCGGTTGGGATCATTACTTTTTTCCACCTCCGACTTTGGTAGAACAACCAATTTGTTAATTTTAAAATCAATTTTGTAAGTTTATCGTGTATTACTCATTAACGTGTACAGTTTACATAGCCGTGATAATTTTCCTTTTAAATTCATTATACTTATTTAATTATTTTCATGTATCCACCCACAATTTTCCTGTTCGAGAGGAAGGAGGGGGGGAACACATGACTCTAACAAAATTTAGCACTTTACAGTTAAATGTCATTTTCGTAATCAGAAAAGTTAGAAATCGCGAGAAATACAAGACAAATGTGAACTCGTAAGCTCGAATCATGAAAATAAGTAAAAAAAAAAACTTACCGAATACAAAGCCGGAACAGATCATCCACCGTATCAGGGTTATCCTTCAGCCCGTTCTCCTGTTGTAGCAATTGGAAGGCTCGCGGCATCAACGCTTGCAGTAACGCGACTAATTCCACTCGGCAGTCCGGATTGGACGCTAGCTCGTCCACTAGTATACTGGCCACGTAGAGGATGCACGAGTGGGGATGTTGGCTGTAGAAAGATACATGTTTGCTACAGACGTATTAAACAAGTTTTTTTTACAAAACAAAACATTTATGGTATCATAAAATACGATGGGAAAAAATGAGATGGGGCTCTGAACATGTTGCTTAAATCAGTGCGTGCGGTCCGCGGGATGGGGTATTAGCGGGGGGCGACTCTTCTCCCCGCTGACACCTAAAATTCGTTACTAGTGACTAAGTTCACAACCGCTATTAATTCGAACTATATTTGTGTCTAAACTCCGTTTTTCCTACTTGTTCTATTATGTAAACAATCTTACTATTATTTTTTATGATTATATAACAATATAAACTTAAAAAGACTTTTCAGAAAATTACTTTCGTGGTTAATAAATGTTTTACTTTAGAATAACTATTATTAACTAATATTTGATTTATGTTTTTTTTTAATTCAATAAAAAGTACTGTG
This sequence comes from Ephestia elutella, assembly GCA_018467065.1. NCBI lineage: Eukaryota > Metazoa > Arthropoda > Insecta > Lepidoptera > Pyralidae > Ephestia > Ephestia elutella. The sequence goes on along the minus strand of CM031575.1, from coordinate 18,963,809 downwards.
AAGATTGTTTACATAATAGAACAAGTAAGGAAAAACGAAGTTTATCTATTATAGTTCCATAGATCAAGTCCTCTGACAGATAGACAAAGAATACATATAAACAAGGATCCGTTTGGACCTTTTGAGTATGGAACTCTAAAATTTAGTTAGATAAAGACGCGATAGTGTACACTCAGCTGAATAGAAACCTAACCCTCTGAGATAGGATTCGGTGAGATGGGGGATCAGGCCCTTGATTCTACAAATTACAAACGTAGATGTCGTGCCTCAAAAGCCTAAGAAATCGTTATAAAACATACAAAATACTTGTCATTTTATTTCAATTTCTTTGGCTCTTGAGACACAATTGAGACATGACATCGACATTTGTAATAAGTGGAATCGGCCCCAGGTTTCCCTGTACAATGTACCTGTAGATCTGCTGCAGCGCGGGCCCGATGCTGGGCAGTAGAGGCGCGGCGTTGGATCCAACACAGCGCAGCGCGAAGCGGACGGTGCGGCACGCGCGCTCCATCACGCGGGACTCCGAGATGTATCTGGGGACGAATACTTTATTGGTACAACTAGATTAAGCCCGTGACTTTATACGCGCAAAATACCACGTTTCTCTGTTCCCGTAAGAGGAACGCTGAGATGAATCTGGGGACGAAACAGTTTATTCATACAATTAGCTTATGCTACGCGACTTTATACGCGCAAAATATCCCGTTTCTCTGTTCCCGTAAGAGGAACGCTGAGATGAATCTGGGGAAGAAATAGTTTATTCATACAATTAGCTTATGCTACGCGACTTTATACGCGCAAAATATTCCATTTCTCTGCTTTCGTAAGAGGGACTCTGAGATGTATCTGGGAATAAAACAGTTTATTTATACAATTAGCTTATGCTACGCGACTTCATACGCGCAAAATATTCCGTTTCTCTGCTTTCGTAAGAGGGACTCTGAGATGTATCTGGGAATAAAACAGTTTAATGATACAATAAGGTTTTGCTACGCGACTTCATTCACACAAAAAAAATCCTGTTTTTTGTTTATTTTCCTTATATTCGAAATGAAAAGTAAGAGTGCTTATTACGGGTGAATGACATCAATTTATACTCGGATTATAGACGCCTTCGCTACGCTCGGGCGTTTAAACACCTCGTATGCTATTGATGTCATCCGACCCTAGTTAAGCAATTTATTATTCATACTTTGGAAATAGGTCTGAAGTTGCCTGAGGAGCGGGCTGAAAGTAAGGCTTTTCATCCCTAGGGAGAATCGTTTCCTACTGACATTTTATGACTATTTTTTCATAATTTGACAGCTGCCAGTAGAAAACAATTTTCCCTAGGGCTGAAAAGTATTACTTTCAACCCGCTCAAGTAAATTCAGACCTAAATTCCTAGAATTCGTAATGAAAAGCACAGTGTTTACCTCGACTCGTCTCGGGACTTGTTATATTCATCCCTAGGATAACAATGTACTATAATAGTGTCACCAACTTGTTCATAACGAGCTGCAGCACGCGCCACAGGTCGCCGACGGCGGGCAGGCACGGGTGCGGCGCGGCGGCCGGCAGCGACACGTCCCGGAACAGCGCGGCCAGCCGGTCCAGCCACACCACCGGGTCCGACCCTGTGCCCTTCTTCAGCGGCTGTGTCGACTCCAGCAGTGACGTCAGCCCGCGCAGCTGGAACGCGGTCGCTGAGCGCATCGCTTCCTGCAGCTGCAACAAACGAACATTTATTACCATGTCAAATGATTTTAGAAAGACTTCTACTAAATGTGGTTAGCCAGATCTGAAAAAATATGTGTACTATTAGGTCTTGAGTAACATTTGTTTAATTTAATATTTTCGTAAAATTTACATAAAAAAACATATGAAAAAATAAAATAACGGAATAGCATGTATTTCTTACTACTCTCTACTGTTCCGAACTGACATTAACGTTCGGGAAAAAATTCCATCAAAAAATACACCATTTATTTTACTGCAATCGCTTTAAATCTCACGCAAATCAAGCAACGTTTTTCATACTAACGTGTATAAAACAAAGATCATTCGATTCGCCCAATTCGCGTTGTCTCTGAGCGCGCTTAAAGGGCCATTTAGACGGTACAAATTTCTTGCCTGTTGAATACGATTAAATTGAAGCAATATTTTACTTGCATAGTGTTTGTAATAAAATCTATGTTGTTTTGTCCGTTCGCCGCCGTAATATTCTAGCGCGTGCGGTAGTTTCATATTAGTAGCGTCGTCGCCCGCTCGGCCGGCGTCGGCAGTCGCGAGCGACCATTTTGAATTCAGTATTGTTTGGACATCGCGCGGGAGGCCGCGCCGCATGAAATTGCTCGCGTGAATGGCATGGCGGACGGCCGCCATTTGTCCTGACATATCGGTTTGATTTTAATACGCGGAGAGGTCTCGCGTCTTTGCTTGTTAACTAGTTTGAGTTATATTTGTGAATTTTCTGTTTGTTAAATAACTATTGAACATTTGTGTTTGTGAAACCTTTTACTTTGACTGTTTCTTGTGAGATGCGAAACGTGGCTGCCTGGGGACGCCGAAATCTGTTGCCGAGTGGAACTGCTAGACGGATCAGGTATTTTTTCTGGGGATTGAGATCTCATGGGGTAGGTTGGGTGATTTAGGGAACAACCCCCTCCTCTTCCGAAGACACTCGAAGTTGGATCCGAAGATTAAGAAGATTCAGTTTGGTAAGTGGTTTGAATTGTAGTTATTAAATTAGGTTAGTATATAGGGCACCGTAGCTTCCCTATAAGCTACGGTGGTAGCAGACTGCGTATAGGTTAGGTTAGATTCTAGTCGGACAAGCGTGGTGTCGCGTGGAGATTTTTTTCCCGGTACTTATTTTTACCGGTGGTTTTTTCCCGGTGAAGTTCCGGTACAGAATTCTTCCCGCCGCTTCGTTTGTCCGGATTCTCTGCGCACATTTTCTGGCAGCAGAGCGTAGTTGTTCTGCACATTTTCTGGTAGCAGAGCGTAGTTAATCTACCCTCTATTTGTTCGTTTGTAAAAAATAATTAATTGTTTGTAAAAATTATTAGATTTTTCTTAGTTTGTTTGTATAAGAATATTTGTAACCTTTTTTGTATTTGTTTGCGGTTTGTACCGTGCGTTCCGGGTTTGTGCCATTCTCATACCTACCGCGGTTCTTCGTGTAGTTGCTTGATTTTGTTGTTTTTTATTTACCTTTTGTAATTTTTTGTTTGTGACTTGACGCGATGGCGAAGGTCTCCAATGCTAGGGCGACACTCGCCAACGAATTGAGATGGTTTGTGACGGCCGGAGGACTCCTGTCCCGGAAGGACAGGGAGGGCGCCATACTGCTAAGAGCGGATCACCTCCACTCACGATTGATTAGCGCGGAAGCGGCCATGGTGGTGCTTACCGAAGCCGAACTTGCCCCGGAGGTCTACGCAGGTCACATGGCGGACATGGACCAGATCCTGAGTCTGCACGATGATATCGCGGAGGCGGCGACCGCAATAAGGGCGAGACAGGCTGGCGGACCAGCCCCTCGCACACCTGTTAGACAGGAAGGACCAGCGGTTACTGGTCGGCTCCCCACCCTTCAGCTGTCCCACTTTGGGGGTAGGATGGAGGAGTGGGTAGCATATAAAAATATGTTTGAGTCCCTGGTCGTAGCACGACAGGATTTGTCGAAGGCCCAGAAGATGGCCTACCTCCTCTCCACTCTTGAGGATGAAGCGCGGTCGCTCATCCAGCACCTACGGGTGGAGGACGACCAGTACGATACGGCTTGGGAGTTATTGAACTCCCGCTACCAAAACTTACGTTTGTTAGCGGATGCGCACGCCGCACAGTTGATGGCCCTGCCCAAGGTGGCCAACAGGGCACAGTTGCGCCTGCAGTTGCTCACGCCCGTTACAGTGGCCTGTAACGCGCTCCGCACACTGGGGCTGCCGGTGGACCAATGGTCCTTTTTGCTGGTGCACATTGTATTGGGCAAATTGCCCAATGACATCCGCTCGCGGTTTGAGCGCGAAAATGCGGAGCGGGACAGCACCACCCTACCAACATTCACTGACTTGGTGAAGTTTTTGGAGTTTGAGGCACGGGCCGCTGAGAATACCATGACGGACTCAGCGCCATCCAGAGCGCCTGAACGTAGGCCCTTGGAACCCTCCTGGAGAGGTAAGCCCCAACAGGGACGGCAACCGCCACCGCGTGGAGCTGGTGTGCGGGTTGCACACACGGCAGCAGTCGCGGGGGACGCGGACTGCCTGCAATGTGGCCGGATGGGCCACAGCCTGCTGCAATGCAGGGACTGGCAGAGACTGCCAGTACAAGATAGGCGCCGCATGGCAAAGCGGCATGAACTTTGCTTTTATTGTTTGGGCGGTCACTATGCACGTGACTGTCCCAGGGCCATACCATGCAGTGCATGCCGTGGGCGGCACCACGCGATGCTCTGCATGAACCGGAACGGGGATGGCCCCCGGATGTTGAGGCAGGGGTCCCCTATGGGCGGGGGCGCTCCTGCGCGAAGCCCTCCACCACCGGACGGAGGACGCGGCTTCGCTCGTCGCACCCCCCCTCGGGAGGGGGTCGCGTACCGGCGCGGGTCTTGGCGGACCGGGACCACGCGCCCCAAGGTCATGGCCAGTATGTGGCTGGCCAGGCCCCGGATAGGGCCCCCATGGGCGGGGGCCCTAGATCGGACGTGAGAGTGGGGACACCCCCCTCCACGCGGGTTACCAATACCCAACACATGCAGCCGCAGCGGTTTTCTCCGCCGCTGCACGAGTACCCACGGCTGGAGTACCACCCGCCGTACCATATGTATGGCCGGGCCGCGGGTTATGCCCCCTCAGATGGGGATGTGCACTCGCCCGCCATATTATCCGGAGTCAGTGGCGCGCCCCTGGTTTTGGAGAGAGTGGGGAGCCCGTAACTAGCTTGCTCCCTTGCTGGGACAGAGCCGCGGACGGTTCTGCTCCCTACCGCGGTGGTCCGCGTATGGGGTCGTGGGGGAAGCCATTAATTTGAGAGCTCTGTTGGACTCAGGGCTCAAAGCAGTTTGGTTACCACTCGAGTGGCACACCAGTTAGGTTTAGTCGTGGAAGACTCGCCTGTGCCACTTCTTGGAGTTGGTGGCATACAAGTGAAGTGTCTGACGGGCCAGACACTTGTCACCTTTTCTTCGCTGAAGTCCTCCACAATGAGGATCACGACTTCGGCTATGGTAATGGATACCATTGCGGGTTGGCAGCCCTCGACAGACATACCGCCGGGTGTGTTGTCTTTGGTTTCGGGTCTGGATTTGGCCGACCCCTTTGTCTTTCATCCCGGCCCAGTGGACTTGCTCCTGGGCTCGGACGTATTGGGTTGGATTTTGTTGGGTACACAGAAGGCTCTGGGTTCGTCTTCACTGATGGCAGTGTCTACGATTTTTGGTTTTGCCCTGATGGGCCCTGTGTTTGATAATGGCACCGCGGAGGAGCCACCGGTCGTCGCATCAGCGTCCTTGGCCAAGACCATGCAAAGGTTTTGGGAGGTGGAGGAGCCACCTATGAGTTCCAGGATGGATCCGGAACACGCTGAGTGCGAAGCCCTTTTTCGATCGACCACGGAGAGAGGTTGCCCTCCGGTCGGTTTGTAACTAGGTTACCCTTTGTTGCCTCTCGTCCTAGCCTAGGGCAAAGTAGGGCGCTTGCGGAGAAACGACTGCTGTCCATGGAGCGACGTATGCAGCGTGACCACGTACTTCGCGATAAATATATTGAATTTATGCGCGAGTACGAGGATTTGGGTCACATGTCTCCGGCTCGAGTTGATTGGAGCTCAACTGAGCATTATTTTTTGCCCCACCACGCGGTGGTGAAGGCCTCAACGGGCAAGTTGCGGACCGTCTTTGATGGGTCCGCACCCACTTCGAACGGGGTTTCGTTGAATCTGTGTTTGCATTCGGGTCCCAAATTGCATAGGGACATAATTGACATCATCTTGAACTTTAGAAGACATCAAGTGGTTTTTGGTGCGGACATCCGGATGATGTTCCGCCAGACAGTCATACATCCTGAGGACAGGCGATTCCAGTTGATACTCTGGCGTGAGCGCCCTGAGGATCCTGTGACGGTGTATGAACTCAACACAAACACGTATGGTTTGAAATCTAGTCCCTATATCGCCATCAGATCATTGCTTGAATTGGCAGAGCGGGAACGGATCCGCTTTCCCCGTGGGGCTTCCGTGCTGTCACGTGACTTGTATGTTGATGACGTGTGCACCGGAGCCCAAAGTATTGAGGAGGCCCTCCTACTGCGGGATGAATTGATTGAAATATTGAAGACAGGTGGCTACGAGCTACGTAAGTGGTTGTCTAATGAGCCTAAAGTTCTAGAAGGGATCCCGGAGGATCACCAACAGAACCCTCACCTGTTTGAGGATGTGGATGATCCCAACAGGATAGCGGTGCTGGGCATGCAGTACCAGCCGCTAACCGATATTTTTACATTCCAAGTGGACTTGGAAATACCAAAGGTCTGGACTAAAGAGAACGGTGTTGTCCGTAATAGCCCGTATGTTTGATCCAAGCGGTTGGATCAGTCCAGTGATATTCTCTGCGAAGTGTCTTCTTCAGAGACTTTGGACTTTGGGCGTCTCGTGGGACGAGCCGCTGTTTGGTCCTCCATTGGATGATTGGCTCGAGTTGTTTTCATCGATTAAGGAAGCCAATCGGATTGCCTTGCCTCGTCGAATATTGCCCCCCGGGAAATATCGAGTCAGCCTGCATGGCTTTTGTGACGCGTCGGAGCGAGGCTACGCCGCGTCAGTCTATATGCGGACAGTTGACGCCGATGGCCGGGTCAATGTCTCGCTTTTGTTAGGGAAGAGCAAGGTCGCCCCCATCAGGACTAGGCTGACTATTCCCAAGCTTGAGTTGAGTGGAGCTCACCTTCTCTCTAAATTGTTGCATCACGTTGCATGTGAGCTGGCGGCCACGGTCGAGATACGAGACATCTTCGCCTGGTCGGATAGCCAGGTCGCGCTTGCATGGTTGCGCGCGGCCCCACATACCTTGGAGGTTTTTGTTGGAAACAGGGTTTCCCAAATTCAAAATATTGGAATTGATATAGCATGGAGACATGTGCCGGGAGAGCTTAACCCAGCGGACTGTGCTTCCCGAGGTTGTACGGCACCAGAATTGGTGTCACACCCGCTCTGGTGGGGTCCAGAGTGGCTGATGGGATCAGAAACTTCTTGGCCTGTCTGTCAGACAGATGTTACTTCTTTGAGTTTGACTGGGCTCCGTGTACATTCTGTAGTCGCTGAGACGACGTCGGAGCCGGATTGGCTACTTGCTCGGTATAGTAGCTTGGATAAGCTTCTGGGTGTTACCAGTTGGATTAAGCGTTTCATACATAATTGTAGAAACCCACAGGCAAAGCGGTTGGAGCCGATTGCAGGTGCAGAAGAGCGCCGGAGCGCATTGTTGCATTGGGTCCGTGTCGTGCAGACCGGACGGTTTGAGTCAGAGCTTCGTATTTTGCGCGACGGACGCGCTAAGTTGAAGGGCGCGGTCGCTCGTTTGAACCCGTACATCGACTCGGATGGGCTTCTTCGGGTTGGAGGCAGGCTCCGGAAGGCGGATCTTCCATATGAGACTCGCCATCCTCTGTTGTTGCCCAAGGGCGGACCCTTGGTGCAGCTTTTGGTGTCTGATCGACACATTCGTAACGCCCATGCTGGGTGCAATGCTTTGTTGGCTATTTTGCAACGCGAATTTTGGATTTTGTCTGCCCGAAGAGCAATCCGTAGTGTCCTGTTTCGATGTATTGCATGTTATAGGTTGAAGGCATCCACGATGCAACCACAGATGGGTGATTTGCCCGCTGATCGAATCCGACCTTCGAGGCCGTTTGACGGCGTTGGAACCGATTTTGCCGGTCCCTTTTCGATCAAGGCTTCTCCCTTTCGTAATGCCCGTATTGTGAAGGGCTATTTGTGTGTATTTGTTTGTTTGGCCACCAAGGCTGTCCATTTGGAGGTGGTATCGGCTCTGACTACGGAGGCCTTCGTCGCCGCGTTGGATCGCTTTGTTTCGCGTCGAGGTCTACCTTCCCTTATTAGGTCTGATAATGGCACAAACTATAAGGGAACTGTAAATTATCTTAAGGATGTTTCTGTGTTTATTGATAAAAATTGTACTAGTTTAAGTCAAATTGCTGCCCAAAGGGGAATAACCTGGAAGTTTAGTCCCCAAGTTGCCCCCATTGGGGAGAGGGATTTTTGAAGCGGCTGTGAAATCCGCAAAGACCCACCTCCGCCGCATTATCGGAGAAACGGCTCTAACTTTTGAAGAGCTGGCCACAGTGTTTTGTAAAGTTGAGGCGGTCCTCAACTCTCGTCCTCTCTGTCCGCTATCTCCAGATCCAAATGACTTGGAAGCTCTCACCCCTGGTCATTTTTTGGTGGGAGGGCCGTTGAATGCCCTGCCCGAATACCCGTGGAAGGATGAACGCGTATATCGGTTGTCGCGTTTTCAAATGTTGCAGCAAATGAGCCAGGACTTTTGGCGTCGCTGGTCGCTTGAATATTTGCATTTGCTGCAGCAAAGAGTGAAGTGGACAGACAGGACTGAGCCTCCCAGGGAGGGTGATTTAGTATTGTTAAAAGAGGCAAATTTGCCCTCATTGCTTTGGCGACGAGCTCGCATATTACGTTTGATTCTTGGCGGAGATGGCACTCCGCGTGTGGCTGAGGTGTTGGTCGACGGTTCGATTTTGAGGAGAGCTGTGACCTCTCTCGCCCGCCTTCCCGTAGAGTAAGCTAGCGGTCTGCTTCTCAGACCGGGACGGGGGATGTTTGTAATAAAATCTATGTTGTTTTGTCCGTTCGCCGCCGTAATATTCTAGCGCGTGCGGTAGTTTCATATTAGTAGCGTCGTCGCCCGCTCGGCCGGCGTCGGCAGTCGCGAGCGACCATTTTGAATTCAGTATTGTTTGGACATCGCGCGGGGAGGCCGCGCCGCATGAAATTGCTCGCGTGAATGGCATGGCGGACGGCCGCCATTTGTCCTGACATATCGGTTTGATTTTAATACGCGGAGAGGTCTCGCGTCTTTTGCTTGTTAACTAGTTTGAGTTATATTTGTGAATTTCCTGTTTGTTAAATAACTATTGAACATTTGTGTTTGTGAAACCTTTTACTTTGACTGTTTCTTGTGAGATGCGAAACGTGGCTGCCTGGGGACGCCGAAATCTGTTGCCGAGTGGAACTGCTAGACGGATCAGGTATTTTTCTGGGGATTGAGATCTCATGGGGTAGGTTGGGTGATTTAGGGAACAACCCCCTCCTCTTCCGAAGACACTCGAAGTTGGATCCGAAGATTAAGAAGATTCAGTTTGGTAAGTGGTTTGAATTGTAGTTATTAAATTAGGTTAGTATATAGGGCCCCGTAGCTCCCTATATAAGCTACGGTGGTAGCAGACTGCGTATAGGTTAGGTTAGATTCTAGTCGGACAAGCGTGGTGTCGCGTGGAGATTTTTTCCCGGTACTTATTTTTTACCGGTGGTTTTTTCCCGGTGAAGTTCCGGTACAGAATTCTTCCCGCCGCTTCGTTTGTCCGGATTCTCTGCGCACATTTTCTGGCAGCAGAGCGTAGTTGTTCTGCACACATAGTCTAAACAACACGTAACATTCTTGAACTGGTGTGCAAGTTTGGATTCAAAACTTTTCTTGGTGTAAACAATACATGCCAGAAAATGTCATTCAATTCTTGCATGAAAAATTTGCCAACGCAAATACGTGCAATTCTTGAAGCAAGTCGCTAAAAAATGGCACGTGCCCATACAAATCTGTGTTTCAAAAATGGGATGCAATAATTGCCTAAACAATTGTATACGTGTAAACAGAACATACTGGCAATAGGGTATTTGACAAGGTGTAATTTTTCAACATATTTTTGAATAAATGGAAAGATCATATACAAGTTTTATATCAAACTGTTTTAATTTTTTTATTTTATTACATAGTTATTTCAAATTGAAAATTCATACCAACGGAATACGCCGAACAGTTACCGAACACTTCCGATTAGCCCGGTGACGTCACACAGGTGTTTTCCCTACTCGGTGCGCCTCTCCCCGCCGGCGCTGGGCCCGCGCGGGTGTGGAGCTCGGGTTTGTTTCGTGAACTGACAAGAAGGTGATCGGATTTTTTCGGGGCATTGGATTTTTTGGTACTTTTAATTAGATATAACTTGATAATTAGGTCGAAATTTAAAAAAATAAAAACAGTCTGTTACTACACTTTTACATAATCTTTCCATAAATCAAATAAAAAACCTTGTCAAATACCCTATTATTGAATGTCAAGATTTGCATTCTATAATTGCTTTCAAGTTTTTTTATTTATATCACCATGTAAACAGTTGCTTTCAATTATTGAAAGGCAATTCTTGCACTTCAATTATGCATGCAATTATTACTCTTGAATGTTCAAGAAATTGCACCGTCTAAATGACCCTTTACTATACAGCGGGGGTGCGGGATAACTCGCGTTATGCTTTGCCTATAAAAACAAAAGAGTATCGGGCATCTAGCGAATTAATTTTTATTTTATTTTATTTTTATAGGAAGACCAACAGCTAGGTACAATTTTAGTCTTAAATGCCAAAACATCCCTTTCCCAAAATGTTGAAAGCCCAAGTAATGACCCTTGGAGAACACCACTGGGTATAGTACCTGGTGGTGCGGCAGGCTGCTGATGGTGGCGGCGGTGGCGCGCGCGAGCGCAGTGGCGTGCGGCAGCGGCAGCGACAGCCGGTCGCACAGCTGGTGCGCCTCCAGCAGCAGCGACGCTGGCCACATAGCAGTTACCTGGTGGTGCGGCAGGCTGCTGATGGTGGCGGCGGTGGCGCGCGCGAGCGCAGTGGCGTGCGGCAGCGGCAGCGACAGCCGGTCGCACAGCTGGTGCGCCTCCAGCAGCAGCGACGCTGGCCACATAGCAGTTACCTGGTGGTGCGGCAGGCTGCTGATGGTGGCGGCGGTGGCGCGCGCGAGCGCAGTGGCGTGCGGCAGCGGCAGCGACAGCCGGTCGCACAGCTGGTGCGCCTCCAGCAGCAGCGACGCTGGCCACATAGCAGTTACCTGGTGGTGCGGCAGGCTGCTGATGGTGGCGGCGGTGGCGCGCGCGAGCGCAGTGGCGTGCGGCAGCGGCAGCGACAGCCGGTCGCACAGCTGGTGCGCCTCCAGCAGCAGCGACGCTGGCCACATAGCAGTTACCTGGTGGTGCGGCAGGCTGCTGATGGTGGCGGCGGTGGCGCGCGCGAGCGCAGTGGCGTGCGGCAGCGGCAGCGACAGCCGGTCGCACAGCTGGTGCGCCTCCAGCAGCAGCGACGCTGGCCACATAGCAGTTACCTGGTGGTGCGGCAGGCTGCTGATGGTGGCGGCGGTGGCGCGCGCGAGCGCAGTGGCGTGCGGCAGCGGCAGCGACAGCCGGTCGCACAGCTGGTGCGCCTCCAGCAGCAGCGACGCTGGCCACATAGCAGTTACCTGGTGGTGCGGCAGGCTGCTGATGGTGGCGGCGGTGGCGCGCGCGAGCGCAGTGGCGTGCGGCAGCGGCAGCGACAGCCGGTCGCACAGCTGGTGCGCCTCCAGCAGCAGCGACGCTGGCCACATAGCAGTTACCTGGTGGTGCGGCAGGCTGCTGATGGTGGCGGCGGTGGCGCGCGCGAGCGCAGTGGCGTGCGGCAGCGGCAGCGACAGCCGGTCGCACAGCTGGTGCGCCTCCAGCAGCAGCGACGCTGGCCACATAGCAGTTACCTGGTGGTGCGGCAGGCTGCTGATGGTGGCGGCGGTGGCGCGCGCGAGCGCAGTGGCGTGCGGCAGCGGCAGCGACAGCCGGTCGCACAGCTGGTGCGCCTCCAGCAGCAGCGACGCTGGCCACATAGCAGTTACCTGGTGGTGCGGCAGGCTGCTGATGGTGGCGGCGGTGGCG
>CM031575.1:18743100-18951735 GCA_018467065.1 Ephestia elutella | reverse complement strand
TGCCGACCACTTGTTTACACAATTTAAGCCGGCTGCACACGTCAGTTTATTTCCGTTAACAGTACCTATAAGATCGATATGGATAGAGGGTAGCGATGTGCCACTGAGTTTCCTGTTCTCGACTTCCCTTGAAAATTTCCGAAAATTCTTAGAAATATCTCGGGTTTTTAGGAAAAATTTCCGTTCTCGAAAATATAAGAAACTTTCAGCTGTTTCTTTGTTTCGGGAATGGCACATCACTAATAGAGAGGGATGCCATGCCTGTAAGTGGCTTCTCCTGTTGGTTATATGCTCAAAGTTTATTTTATCAATTAGCTACCTACCTTAATCGGTATTTTAGTGTTTATTTCTGTGCATCAAATTAAAAAGATATACTATCAGGATAAAACACAAAGTACTTTTACTTCCATGGATAAAACATGTTTAGCCTAACCAGAGGGGGCCGATTCTACTAAATGTCGTGAATCACAGACATATAATAATAGTAAGCAGACTGAACATGTCATTTGAAATTGCAGGGCAAACACACGAAGATCATTATTCACACAACGACAGAATACAGGGTCGGATCTAAGATAATTCATTATATTCAGTACAGTGTAGCAAAACCAAAAATGTTGAGACGCTGAATCTTGTGCCGTGCGCAGTATCCGGACGGATCTGCATGCTTTTTACAATGGGAAATTCTTTTCTCTTTTGGGAAAAAATACAAGTCATTAAATAAATAAACTTTATTTTAAATTATTTAAAATCACGTGCAATGAAACATTTGCAATTATGTTGATGGTTGCTGTCGTCCATTCAATGTCCTGGTACTCGTAGTACTCCCCATAGCAGTTCTCTTTCTTGAAGTATTATTTTCTGGCATATTTTCCTTGCCCTGAAATAAAATTCACTGTCAGTATTTTTATAAAATGTGCATTTTAATCTTTAAGAAAGAATTCCTGAGATTTTTATAGAATAGGTATTAAATTCGTATATTTGCCTTGATTCGGCCCAGCCATAGTAAACAAAACTGGATCTGTCAAATAATATAAGCTATTTACGAAATTATTAAATTACTTGTAGTATTTATTATGAAATGGTTATAATTAATACACTACTTTATTAAATAAATAGTGATATTGCTTATAAATAGCATTCAAAAGTCTAATAATGGTCATTGTTTCAAAAATAACACGAAATTGTATATTATCATTGGGCACGTCAAAAAAACATGAATTGCTTACCGAAGGAACGATATTCCAGGAATATTTTTATAAGAAACACTCCCACACATTGTACACGTTGCATTTTATCATTTCTATATAGTTTAAAAGCACAAAACAGTAAAAAATAATTTTAAATATATATGAAAACTATGACAACACAACAAACATGACAGTTAAGGAACATTTCGCATGAAAAAACCGGCTCGGATGATAAATCTTTCAGTGTAGTGGTTCGTGTTGCAAAACATTGCAATGCTCAGGAAGGAAAGGGACAGAGTTATGTGACAGTCCTTATCATCAACAGGATGCAAATATTGTCTAATAATATCATCAGTGTGTGTGTGAAATTTGTGTTTCTTCTGCTTATATTTAAAAAAATATATATTTCTGGTGTCTCAAGGTCCAAAGAAATTGAAATAAAGTGACAAGATCTCTGTAAGACTTCTATGTTTTATTACGATTTATTTGGCCTTTGAGATATAACTGAGGCACGATATTTACGTTTGTAATTTGTAGAATCAAGGGCCAGGAATATAAAAACCCTCGCCATGTTGCGGAAAAGCAATTGAACTAATTTCTTACACTGGCAACTAATTTAAAAACCTATCCGTCATTTCTCCTGTCGTAAGTTTGACTTTCGATCAAGGGCGGATCAGTATTTTTATTTCAATGGGAAGGGCACCGTTTTCCGTTCTCGAGAATATTTCCGCCTTTTTAAGGAAGTTTCAGCTTGTTCTTTGAAAATTTCGAGAACGGAACATCACTAATGGTGGCGGATTATTTTTTTGGAAATAAACTTGTGAGACACTATTGCTACTAAATCCTGTTATTTTAACAACTCGAATCTTAACTGTTATGGAACCTGCCTCCACAGTACATACATATGTACACAAAATAGCAGTCAGGGATGTGGAGGGGGGGGGCACATACCCCCGTGATCCCACCCTATAGATCCGCTACTTCTTTCAATAAGTTGATTTGATGAAGTATTCTATGGCCTGCTGTCGTCATGCGACCGAATGATACATGCACTATTTATAAACTACCTACTACTTACTTCTTTTAAAAAATTGTATAAAATGTGTAGTACTTGGCTTTAATTTATTATTTTATATTATACTAGCTGTCGCCCGCGGCTTCGCCCGCGTGAGTTTCGCTTAGATGAAAAATCTCTCTTGGAGCTTTTCATCAGATGTTCCAGATCTTCAATTTTTATACGTCAGCAGAAAATGCTCATCAGGTTGAACGACTTTTAATAAGGCGCCATTTCCATATATGTTATAGTGTAGCTGGTCTCTTGCAGTTCTTCATCAGATGTTTCATATCTTTAATTTTAATACGTCATCAGAAAATGCTCATCAGGTTGAACGACTTTTGTTAAGGCACCATTTCCATTTTTTCTTATAGTTTAGCTGTTCTGATATGGTTCTTCATCCGGTGTTCCAGTTTTCAAAATAAATTATAGCCTATATGTTGCCCAGGCTTAATAGCTATACAACAAAAGAAGTTTCATTCAAATCCGTCCAGTAGTTTTTGCGTGAAACGCGTACATACATACATACAGACAGACAGACAGACAAGAAATTCCAAAAAAATTTTTTTGCTTTCTATTATTCTTTTGAAGTATCCCTCTATCCATTTCAGTCAAAAATTTTAAATGTACAGACAAAATATTTTTATTGTTTTATTATATGTATAGATTATATCTAAATGGATGGCGATTCCAATGTACCTATCTAGTCTAGGATAGGAGGGTAAATAAACAAAGGCGTGCAAAAAATGTTGTCCATGGACTTTATAAATTGTTAGTTAATTAATTAGTTTAGTCTTAAAGTACGTGTAGTTTTTTCGTAGAGGATCTAAGTCTTTTATTGTAGGGCTCGTGCAGCGTGCCGGCGCGGCCACATCGCGCGACTTCGGTCGCACCGACTCTCGGCGACTTGATTGAACGTGTATAACTAAACGGCTGAGTGCAGCGTGCCCGCGACTTACGACCAGTGGTCGCGCGACTTGCAGCGATTAGTTGCCACAGTCGCTTGCGATTGCACAGCGCAGTACTTAATTGATATCTATTTTATAACAATAATGGATGCAGAAGGTTTAATAGATGCAGTTCGTAGTCGCCCGGCACTTTGGAACCAAAAACATAGAAAATACCAAGATAGATATTTTGATACGATATCCATTTCCGATGTAAATAATTGTATATACTATATGATATGCTTATTCACGAAGACAAACATTATGCCGTATGTTCAGTACTAACACTAATAGGTAACTATTGTAAATTGCTATCGATCGGTCGCAAGTAGAGATGGGCGCTAGGATAGAATTTCGGGAAGGTAAATATGGGAAAGAATGGGTAGAATGGGTAAAAATTAATTTATACCCATTTATACCCGATATTTTTTATTTATACCGGGAAGAAATTAAAATGAAAGTAAATTATCCTTATTTTCTTCAATACTGATAAAATAATAATTAAAGTATAAATATTAGGTATGTTTTGATTATAAGGAAGATAAAAAACTAGTTGTTTTCGGTTCAAATATTAAAAAAACAAAAACAACAGATTTAAAATCATATGTATTCAAGTAATATTTTTGAAAATAATGATGCATATTTAGTATGTGGGTGTTTGAAGTAAGAATTAGGTAACAAAAAAATCAAAACATCTTCAATTGTATTATAGACTAACTTTTTCCCGCAGTTTCGCCCGCGTGAATTTCCCACGGGAACAGTGCTTTTTTCCGGGATGAAAAGTATCCTATGTCCTTCTCAGTACTTCTAACTATGTGTATGTGAAATAGGAAGATTGGTTGAGTAGATAAAGCGTGAAGAGATAACAAACAAACTCACTTTCACATTTATAATATTACTTAGGATTTGGGGGTAACTTCGCAATATTTTTCTATCGAGAAAATTTTATGTAAGCGTGTTTTTGAGAGGGTTAGTAATTAAGTTGGCTGACATTCGTGTACGGCGGGCCTTACGATTCGCTGATCGCCTAGCCGTTCAATAGAATTCCGGCATTTGGCAAACTTGTTCGTCGCCCCGGCATAACATTTATTATCTAAAACCAGTTGGCTGCGAATGAGTCAGAATAAAGATACCTATATCTTGTCAGGTCTTTTTTGTAACCAAAACGTAAATTTGTACACTTTATAAGTACGTTTTTACACAGTACTTAATTTAAAAACTAAATATTTGCTTAAACACTTTATTTCATAATAAATCTTAACGATATATTATAAAATATCGTAATTACAAACATTTTAAATAATTTTAATTTTTATCCGGTATACATTAAAAATTCCTGGGAAAAAATGGGTATAAATAAATTGATAAATTTCCGAGTCTCGGTTTATCGGGTAAATGCCCATCTCTAGTCGCAAGTAATCGCTGGTCGCTAGTCGCCCGCACGCTGCACTGTTTTTAGTAGCAGAAAGTCGCTTCGAGTCGGTGCGACCGAAGTCGCGCGATATCGCCAGCACGCTGCACGAGCCCTTAGGGCTCGGCGCCAAAGTTTTTTTAATTATAAGAATTGTATTTTCTATGTTATTAACAAAAACAGGCAAAAATCGTCCTACCTACCTATGTTAATTTTTATATAGTAAAACCACAGAAATAAATTTAGTAAAGCATGATTAAATGACTTTTTTCATTTGAATAGTCATTTCCTTACCATCATCATCATTTCCATGTATTTTAAAGTCATTTCCAGGTACAAAACGTCATTTCCGTCAAACTTCGAATCGAATTTAATTTGTTTTAAGTGCCTTCTCCAGAACCTTTATACGTTTTTGCCCTAGAATGACTAGGTACCTACTTAAAATCAAAACTAACAAAAAGGCACGTTTAAAAATATCGTCAAAAAACATGCTATTGACTTGATTACTTACCTACTCAGGAGCGCATCATTGACGTTTTCGCCATGGAAGTAATAAGTACTTTGTACAACAGTACTTATTACTTCCATGGTTTTCGCACATTTCGCGCCATTTTCTGGTGTCAGAAGTACAAAGTGACGTGAATGAGTCAAAACTCAAAACAAGCAAGCAGTACCTACCTAATGTCATAGAAATTGTGCCAGAATTTTGTAGAAATTATCAATTAATTGCAAATATAAATGGATTTGTGATTTTCGTGCGGAATGTTGTTATTTCTATCATGAGTTACGTACAGAATATAATCGATCGACAATTAGGCCTTTGTAAGTAAAAGCGCCTTGCGTAAGTATGGCCAAATTGTGTTCGTAAACAAGCTTGAAGTAAACATAACTTTTTATTTCAGGTTATCGCTTCAACTACGACAATGTACTAAAGCGGTTGGTAGTTGATAGCGAAGGAAGTCATTCTACGGACTTCAGAATTCGTCGATTGTGCCGCAGTTCGATCATGATCCACCTATTTTTGCCTGCCGGTTTTCGGAAACTTACGGCTATGAACATATATTAGCGATCGCCAATGAAGATGGAAGGGTTGCAATTCAGGTATGGTCCTTTATTCACACTAGTTTACAAAAATTAACTTTTTGTCTGTTGCTGCATATTTCACTTTCCGGAGACTAATATCTTTACTGTAGTTTGATATTTGAAGTCCTGTGCTAGATTGTGTTTGTAAATCATGTGTGGAATTTTATGATTTGAGATATGTGGTAAAAGAAGTGTTTAAAATTTGCAACGCCACCTACAATTACAAATTTAGAATAAAGCAGCTTCTTATTTCTGGAGCAAACCTGTGTCTCACGGTACATCAGGTTAAAATATTAGAATGAGAGGTGTCTACTATGTGACATAATCTCTCTTTCAGGACACAACAAGTGCCAGTTCAGCAGGCACACTGGAGAGCTTCCAATGTCACAACAATGCGGTTTTTGATTTGGCATGGATGCCAAGACATATGAACTTCGTTACTGTCTCAGGTATGTATATTTTATTCATCATAATCAACAGCCTTCCATGACCCACTGCTGGGCATAGGGCTCCTTCTGTCACATAAACTTATTAAACTAAGATATATTTTGGTGATGAGAGGACTGATCTGCTGTCTGGTGCTTGCACTGGTGAAAAAATAAGGTATATTTTACTTATTAAATTATTATTATTATATTAAATTTAATACAATTAATTGTAAATTAAATGGTGATGGGGTAGGTTTAAGACTGATGTAAGTTTTTTTTTTTATTCACACATTAGCTAACTTCGGACTCCATTTTTTGTGCCAGCTATCTATGCTTATACATGATTGATTGCAATGAATTTTATCACCTACACAAAAATAAACTAGCAAAAACAAACCCCCATGGTTTCAGTGTGATGTATAATATGTGTATTTTGTGTGTATAGTGTAGATGATAATAAAAAAAATAAAAAAGAAAATAAACCAATAATAATAAAATATTCCTCTCAATCTATCGCTGGTTGACTGGAAGAGATCCCTTCATGGGATAAGTCCGCCATTGTATATTTACCTTCCTATTATGTTATGCGGGTATCTCTGGACAGGGAATTGTGGAAGGAGAAAGGGGAGGCCTTTGCCCAGCAGTGGGACACTTCAATAGGCTAGAGAAAAAAAAAAAAAAAAAAATTATGTTACTATGAATTATGTGTCCTTAGTACAATAAAGATACTACAAACAAACAAACAAACAAAACCTGGCATAACACATAGGGTAATTTTTTATCCCAAAATTCCTATCGGAGCAAGCAGTGTAATAAAATCATCAAGTAATTATTTTTAAAAAAGGGACCCCTTAGAGTTTGTGGTGGCTTACTATGAGAGTGATGAGTGTAGAGGAAACAATACATGCTTGGAAGCAGATGTGATAATATGTTATGAATGTATGTTCTAAGATCTCCAGTTCAGCCTAAGTTTTCCTCCACTATTTATTCAGTCTTTGGCTGGAGTGTAATAGATATTGGTGCAGTGGTGTAGCTCTGCACTTCGAGGCCTTGTGGAGAATTTATTGGCTTAGGCCCTGCATCCCATGTCAGTGCCTGATGACTAATGTGAAGATGGCAGCGTCTCCTTTCTGATTGGGACCTACCTGAGGGCCTCTCTATTTATTTACTTTTTGGGGATGCCAGCACAAGCACCAGACGGCTGATCAGTCATCTCATATGGGGACCATTTCACCCAATTCCTCGAAACCCATACAGGGTTTTGAGTTAACTGATAAACTCACGTTGGTGCCGACCCACTGAATCTACCTGTTGCTTTGCCTTGTTGTTGAGGGCCATCCTATTATAATGCCGCTGGTTTGGGGCTTTTTTTAGCACACCCCATATAATTAATACGGCCTATACAGCGATAGCTACGCCCTTGTATTGGTGTAAAATGTAGAGCTACATGTCGGACAGTGAAATTTTTCAGAGAAATATCTGATCAATAACTAATTTGCTGTGGGTAAACAGTTTGATTCAGTAAAGAATAATGTGCAGTTTAGTAAAGTATGTCACTTATGTTATCTTATAACTGTTGAGTGGTACACGTCTGTTTTGAATAAGAGAACAACCTATCGCGATCGGAATAACGAGGGTATCGCAGTTGCTATGTGACGCGCGTGCGGTTGTTGCATTCATGTTGACAATATGAATTAAAACAGTTGTGTAATGATAATCTTATAAGTTTAGTGAGAACATGGTGAAAGATCAGAAGAAGAGAGGTTGTGGATCATCGCAAGGCGCGGGCAGGCCTTGCTGAAACCTTGAGTTTAAAGGGAATACTTCTACATACTTAATTTTATCAACAAATTATGTTATATTGTTTTATTTTATGTCATTGTTTCAGGTGATCACACCGCTTGCCTGTGGGACATAGCGGAGGGTGCTCCAAAAAGTATTCAGGTATTCTCCAACCACACTAAATCTGTCAAAACAGCCGTTTTCAGACCAAACGAGCCTTCCGTGTTCGCCACCGGAGCCCGAGACGGGCACATCCTCATTTGGGACATACGGGCCAACAGCCAACCAACGGTTATCCTCAAACCAGACAATTGTTTAATGAATTGTCACTCCAGTTATGTCCCAAAAACTCCAGGCTCACATGGAAAAAGAGCTAGATTCGATAACCACAGAGCAATAAGTATCACAGGCTTAGTTTTCCAAAATGATGACACTCTCATATCATGTGGGGAATGCGATGGCAATATCAAAGTGTGGGATTTGAGGAAAAATTACAACATTTACAAACGGGAACCCTTACCAAAACATTCTATACCATATTGCGGAAGTTCTACCAGAAATGGGTATACAAATTTGATCGTAGACGATACACGGATGAGGTTATACGCCAGCTGCATGGATAACGTTATTTATTGTTTCAACATATCGACTTACAATTCTCTGCCAGAACAGAGATATATTGGGCATGAAAACAGTACTTTCTACATTAAGACCGGTCTGAGTCCAAACGGTACATACTTAGTGAGTGGAAGCAGTGATAAAAATGCGTATATATGGAATGTGAAATACTCAATGCCGATTGTGAAGCTGACGGGGCACTGGGCCGAGGTGACGTGCGCCGCGTGGGCGCGCGGGGGCCTCGCGCTGGTCACCTGCAGCGACGACGCCAGGCACTACCTGTGGCGCGTCGGGGGCGAGGTCCCGACCCACGGGGTCACAGGGAGGGCGGAGACTGTTCCAAGGACTGACATCGAGACTATGCCCCAGTGGGGCGCTTTGGATAAAACACCCAGTTCTCTCAAAAGGAAACAGATTTCCACTCCAAACTCTTATAGTGCTAAAAGGTTAAAAATGAACAAATCCGTTAGAAAAACTAAACGCTGCTTGACAGATCTGATGAACGCGTCGAAAGACGATGATGAAACAAGCGCGAAACGGACAAAAACTGATGACCCGGAACATGTTAAATTACTTCCAGCCGGTATCAAAAGACATTTGGACACTTCCGATGAGACGAGTCCAGTCAAAAAGTGCGTGTTTGACTCTGATAAAGATTGGACGTATGCTCCAAAACCGGGTACATCTTTTATGACTCCAACAAAAAATTACGAGAAGAAAAACACGAAAAACATCTCCCCGAAAAGTCCTAATTTTCTACATAGATCACCTACAAAGTCGCCAAGTAAAGTGAGAATCATATCGTTCACAACGCCCACCAAGGATTTGCCAAATTTCGTTTTGAATGGAGAGGCTCCCCACCAAAGGCTCATGTCACCAGTCAGAAAGAAACAGGAAACCACAGATTGGTTAACGAGAATGTCTCGTGAAAAGCGGAAAGATGTTGACAAGTTAAATATATCCATTCCAACCCCCTTAAGTCCTCGGGAGAATATCCCTCAAAGGCGAGGCTCGGTTTCGGAGAAAACGCCGAAGAGTAATAAGAAAAGTAGAACTTTATTGAAATATTTTAGTGTTGCTAAGGATAAGTAAAGCGTTGCTGTTTGATTACAGTTATTGCGAGATCTGAGACATAGGTTTTACTTTGACTCTGATTGTGGCTTGTTTGTGCCATTTTTAAGACAAGTTTTAAAAATGGCACAAACAAGCCACAAAGCAAGCATTAAGCCCAGTGGCGCCACTTGGAATAATTATTTAATCAAAACGAGATTGCCACTGCTGGTTGAGGTATGTAAGGCAAAGTACAATCTATCGAAGTAAGGTAGGTAAGGTACAAAAGTGGACTGATTCCTATTTTATTTATAACGACATCAATAATGATTTTAATGACTTTCTTACTACTTTATTTTATTTCGTAACTGTATAATAATATCTGAAGTTTGTTTGTGTAAATCAATCAAGTAATTTGATTTTAAACAATATTTCGCTATTTATAAGATTTTATGGTCATAGTGCCTCGTCACTGAAAAAAAAATCAAAAGATTTATTTGTAGCGATCAATTTCAACAATATGCTTCTTTTTTTTACAAAATAATTATATTTTGAACCATATTGGTTCTTAAAATATAATTATTTTTTTGGATGAAGAAAGCATATTGTTTTGAGATGACTGGGGATTTTTTAATTAATCGTATTCATTCTACTCTTTGATATGATAAGGCCTGTCATTGATATTGTTCTCGCATCTTATTTAAGACATTTTTAGAAATAGAATCTTTGCATTTACAAATTACTTGCAATTTTATTAAGTGAATGTGTGCTGCGGATGAATCTTAAATAAATACTATAAGAATGTTACTTTAGGTGTTTTAATTTTATTACAACTTTTAGGACAATGAAGTTTCCACCGCATGGCGCGGGGAGTGTGCGCCTTGCTTTAACCGTGAGTTTAAAATATCTTTGTTTTTATGAACTTATTTGGACCATTGTCTATGCACCTGGTAGTACCAGGTATCACTACCAAGGTAGGGATACCATCCCAAAATCAAATTGACCAATTAGACATGAAGGAAAACATTGGCTATTATTTTTCTAAAACATGGCTTCACTGCCGTGGAATTTCGGAACAAAAACTACCCTATGTACTATTCCCGATATGTTATCTGTCTGTGTACCAAATTTCATAAAAAAATTCGTCTAGTAGATTTTGCGTGATTGAATAAAACTCGCATCCAAATGATAGTGTCCTCTTTTATACAGTCTTGTTTAGTTCAAGGTAGTGACGTCACAACAAATGGTAGGTACCAATAAAACAGCGGTGTAAGATGTGCCATTGCTCACTCTTTATTACGTTGTTAATCAATATATAAAAACATAATATAAATTATTTTGTATAATATCACCATTGATTGTTGCAAACTTACATGATACTGCGAGCCCTTAACTCATCCTGGGTCCTGAGTTGCGTACACCATTGCCCCTTTATTTTAAACAATTTATGCTCAGCATTTTCTTACTCTTGTATGAAAAACTAGAAAAAGAACATTTTTAAACATCCATGATTCACAGGGCGATTGTGTATGAAACTCAGGCCTAAAAAATTGGGAGTCTATTTTGAATAACTATGAGAGAGATCAAATGCTTGCGTGTAAGTCCTTAAGAAAAAAAATAGCAATTTGCTAGGATTTTTGCATTGAGCGTTTCTAGATATTCTAGGGGACATTCCAAATACAGCCTATATGTTTTCGAAAATAAAGCGAAATTGGTGGAAACATACATTTACAAGACATAGTCACGAAAATCAGATGTTTGTTGCCAGAGACCAAGCTATTCTCAATATGTATTAGGAAGTAAAAAAAATGTATGTATGAATAGGCCCCGCCACGAGACCGTAGAATGTAAGTACATCATGATCTTTAGTTTCATTTGCCACGACTTTAACTTGAGATATTCTGTATTTGGAATGTCAATTCAGAATAGGCAAAAAAAAATGCTCGATAATCTGAAAATAGTTGCATGCTAATGTCAACTTTATGTGAATGCAATAAAGTTGATATTACTATCAACGTGTGCTTGAGATTTTTTCATCTATACGGAATCCGAATCGATTAGGTCCAAATCGGATGAGCGTCGAGCTCGGCGGAATCTCGAGTTAGTGTTAGAGATCAAATAATCAACGGCAGATCTATCTAGCCCATAGCTTGTCCATCCCATCAACACACGTTCGTAAAACATCGTCTTGTACGGTACTTGTAAAAGCCTGAATCCTTAAAATTTAAACAGTTTCCGCGGTGTGGGTCGACTTGTACCATACACGACTTTCAACAATAACAACTGAAAACGTCGCCGCTGCGTCGCATGCAGTAACTACGGCCACCCGCTTGCACACACGCCTCAGCCTTTCCTATTTGTTGGTGGTAACTGGGCCACACTTTTCAGTCTTAAAGCCTCCAATACGTTAGGGAACAATTGACGCGCAACATGTCGTTCTTTCTCGCTCCGTACAATTTACATGAGTGAGAAACACGATGTAGAAGTGAGTGAGATAGCATATGTTGCGCGTCAATTGTTACGTAGTGTATTAGAGGCTTAACCGTTACAAAGGACCAACAGAAAATATGAATTCGAGTTTATCTGTGTAAATCCATCGCTGTGTTTATCAATATAATGATCGTATTTTTGCTTTTAGGTTAGGAGAGATCTCTGCCAGTGTTATCAATTAGCAGTTTGTGGTCAAAATAAAAAAGAAACCTCTGGGACTTACTCGAAATGGCACGAAAGTATCACTATATAATGTGACTACATATTGCCTGATGGAAATATAATTTGTTTCGTCCCGTTTTAAAAATACAACTAAAATTAACAGAAAACTTTATACACCGGCCCCATTAGATTTTCTGGCACGTAGCCTGTCACAAAATCTAATAGGAAATGTTATATGTAAAACCAGTCCAAATAATGTGAGTGCGTGCGGCCACGGGCAGCGGCGACGGGTGTAAACATAAACGAATAATGCTAAAGAGTTCGCGGAAAAATAAATTAATGTAAAACAACCTCGCTTGTAAAAAATCCTTGACAACGACAGTCGTATTTCCAGCCCCTTTTTTAGTCGCAATAAAAATGACGACACTGAAACATCGAAAGCCTTCCTTCTAGAAAATTGATTTCAATTTTCTTACATCTACCAATCCGCAGCCTTGCCTTGGTTCAAAAGTCGTATTGTTTCGGATGTCTTGTACAAAATCGACATTCATTTATTTCCCCGCAAAGCCTCCAGTGTAACAAGATGGGCGCACGCGCCTCCGCCATACAATTTGTTATACCTACTACATCTAATTCTGCACTTAACTCTACGTAACTTAACACTATGTACATACATCTTTAAGCGATTTTAAAAAAGTCTTAGTACTTTATTAATTTGAAAATTTGTTAAATGTCTTTATCGTTAAATTCACTTGAATCACTCGCACCACATTTTTATTATGTTGCATCCAATGAGGTTATAACCCATGGAGTTTGCACTGTTAACAAAATTGGAATTTTCCTTGCAAAAGACTTGGCCAAGCCAACACGTATTTATTTTATTAATAATGCAAACTCCATAGGTTACAAGCTCTTGTATCACTTCGTTTTCGATATAAAACAATACAAACAACGAAATGTTTAGCCCCGCTAAAACTAAATGTTAACTCTAGGATACAACCGACGTGACTTGTACCAACGACGGGCCCGCGTAAGTACTTTCCGTTTCTACTATCGCCTAGTTTATATGAACTTAGTAGTTAGCAACTTGTAAGCATTCCAATATATTTAAATGGAATAAAACTTGTTAATGACATTTTTAAAGAAAGCCACTAACGAAACAAATAGGATTTGATCCCATACACATGTTATCGTCTTAGGTTCATACAAACTAAGCATATCCAATAATATAAACCATTCTCAAATATTGCACACAAAATGAAGCTCGGCCCGTCGCTATGACAATTGACATAATGGTAAAATAACATTAATCTACGATGGAATCACGTGTTGTGGCGACGATATTCATGCTAAAAAGGAAACTAAACTAAAGCGGAGACTTCGAAAAGGACACACGGAAAAGAATTTAGTTTTTTCTCTTTTTTATAACATACGGCGGCAAACGAGCAAGCGGGTCACCAGATGGTAAGCGATCACCGCTGCCCATGGAACTGCAACACCAGGGGTAGTGTTGTCGGCCTTTCAAGAAGACCTAGACTCGTATTTGTAGATTCCAATATCGTATCAGTATCTTTTATTAACTAATACTAATAATGGTATCTTTTATCCTCGTTAAAAAGGGAGATATGAGGAGCACCCATAACCGGAGAGCATGTATGAAGAGAGTGATGAGTGTAGAGGAAGCGAGAGATCTGTAAGGATCGTAGCAAGTGGAAATCGCTAGTCTCTGCCTACCCCCACGGGAAAAAGGCGTGATAATATGTATGTATGTATATGTATCTTTTATTGCTAACGTTGACCCTCCAATAACTTAAAATTGTGGACTAAGATATTGGAGTGTTGATCGTGTTCTTGCACCGTTTCTTTGCCATTTGCACTCAGCAAGCGGGTGGAAATCTGTCTTAACTTAGATCTTATCACGTTGATCCACGGCGCTTCAAAACCGTTGCCGATTTTGTTTTCGTATGTGTTTGTAATATATTGGGTAAAACTAAACGCGGGCGTTTCGCATTGCTGCCGCCAGAGGGCGTTCGGGGTTTTCACACTGCTAGCGCGAATGGCTCGCGGACGGTCGCAATTGCCCTATGCGATATCGGTTTGATTTTTAATACGCGAGAGGTTCCGCGTTCTTTGATTGCTAATTAGCTTGAGTTGTGTTTGTGAATTTCCTGTTTGTTAAATAACTATTGAACTTTGTGTTTGTGTACCCGTCATGGTGACTTTTTCTTGTGAGAGGTGAAACGTGGCTGGCGGTTCACATCTGGCTGTTCCCGAGTGAAACTACGGGAAGAAATCTATTTATTTGTCCTGGGGAATTGAGATCTCAAGGGTTAGGTAGGGTGATTAGGAATTCCCCCTTCCCGAAGATACTCAAGTTTGGATCCGAAGAGAAAGAAGATTTAGCTTGGTAAGTGTTTTTTAAGTGTAATTAATTTATAGGTTAGGTTATCATATAGGGCCCTGTAGCTCCCTTCATAAGCTACGGTGGTAGCAGACTGCGTTAAGTTATTTAGGTTTTAGTCGGGCAAACGTGGTGCCGCGTGGAGATTTCTTCCCGGTACTTATTTTTTACCGGTGGTTTTTTCCCGGTGAAGTTCCGGTACAGAATTCTTCCCGCCGCTTCGTTTGTCCGGATTCGCTCTGCGCACATTTTCTGGCAGCAGAGCGTAGTTGCTCTGCACATTTTCTGGTAGCAGAGCGTAGTTTATCTACCCTCTATTTGTTCGTTTGTAAAAAATAATTAATTGTTTGTAAAAATTATTAGATTTTTCTTAGTTTGTTTGTATAAGAATATTTGTAACCTTTTTTGTATTTGTTTGCGGTTTGTACCGTGCGTTCCGGAGTTTGTGCCATTCTCATACCTACCGCGGTTCTTCGTGTAGTTGCTTGATTTTGTTGTTTTTTATTTACCTTTTGTTATTTTTTGTTTGTGACTTGACGCGATGGCGAAGGCCTCCAATGCTAGGGCGACACTCGCCAACGAATTGAGATGGTTTGTGACGGCCGGAGGACTCCTGTCCCGGAAGGACAGGGAGGGCGCCATACTGCTAAGAGCGGATCACCTCCACTCACGATTGATTAGCGCGGAAGCGGCCATGGCGGCGCTTACCGAAGCCGATCTTACCCCGGAGGCCTACGCAGGTCACATGGCGGACATGGACCAGATCCTGAGTCTGCACGATGATATCGCGGAGGCGGTGACCGCAATAAGGGCGAGACAGGCTGGCGGACCAGCCCCTCGCACACCTGTTAGACAGGAAGGACCAGCGGTTACTGGTCGGCTCCCCACCCTTCAGCTGTCCCACTTTGGGGGTAGGATGGAGGAGTGGGTAGCATATAAAAATATGTTTGAGTCCCTGGTCGTAGCACGACAGGATTTGTCGAAGGCCCAGAAGATGGCCTACCTCCTCTCCACTCTTGAGGATGAAGCGCGGTCGCTCATCCAGCACCTCCGGGTGGAGGACGACCAGTACGACACGGCTTGGGAGTTATTGAACTCCCGCTATCAAAACTTACGTTTGTTAGCGGATGCGCACGCCGCACAGTTGATGGCCCTGCCCAAGGTGGCCAACAGGGCACAGTTGCGCCTGCAGTTGCTCACGCCCGTTACAGTGGCCTGTAACGCGCTCCGCACACTGGGGCTGCCGGTGGACCAATGGTCTTTTTTGTTGGTGCACATTGTATTGGACAAATTGCCCAATGACATCCGCTCGCGGTTTGAGCGCGAAAATGCGGAGCGGGATAGCACCACCCTACCAACATTCACTGACTTGGTGAAGTTTTTGGAGTTTGAGGCACGGGCTGCTGAGAATACCATGACGGACTCAGCGCCATCCAGAGCGCCTGAACGTAGGCCCTTGGAACCCTCATGGCGAGGGAGGCCCCAACAGGGACGGCAACCGCCACCGCGTGGAGCTGGTGCGCGGGTTGCACACACGGCAGCAGTCGCGAGGGACGCGGACTGCCTGCAATGTGGTCGGATGGGCCACAGCCTGCTGCAATGCAGGGACTGGCAGAGACTGCCAGTACAAGATCGGCGCCGCATGGCAAGGCGGCATGAACTTTGCTTTTACTGTTTGGGCAGTCACTATGCACGTGACTGTCCCAGAGCCATACCATGCGGTGCATGCCGTGGGCTGCACCACGTGATGCTCTGCATGAACCGGAACGGGGATGGCCCCCGGTTGTTGAGGCAGGGGTCCCCTATGGGCGGGGGCGCTCCTGCGCGAAGCCCTCCACCATCGGACGGAGGACGCGGCTTCGCTCGTCGCACCCCCCCTCGGGAGGGGGGTCGCGTACCGGCGCGGGTCTTGGCGGACCGGGACCACGCGCCCCAAGGTCATGGCCAGTATGTGGCTGGCCAGGCCCCGGATGGGGCCCCCATGGGCGGGGGCCCTAGATCGGACGTGAGAGTGGGGACACCCCCCTCCACGCGGGTTACCAATACCCAACACATGCAGCCGCAGCGGTTTTCTCCGCCGCTGCACGAGTACCCACGGCTGGAGTACCACCCGCCGTACCATAGGTATGGCCGGGCCGCGGGTTATGCCCCCCCTCAGATGGGGATGTGCACTCGCCCGACATATTATCCGGGTCAGTGGCGCGCCCCTGGTTTGGAGAGAGTGGGGAGCCCGTAACTAGCTTGCTCCCTTGCTGGGACAGAGCCGCGGACGGTTCTGCTCCCTACCGCGGTGGTCCGCGTATGGGGTCGTAGGGGGGAAGCCATTAATTTGAGAGCTCTGTTGGACTCAGGGGCTCAAAGCAGTTTGGTTACCACTCGAGTGGCACACCAGTTAGGTTTAGTCGTGGAAGACTCGCCTGTGCCACTTCTTGGAGTTGGTGGCATGCAAGTGAAGTGTCTGACGGGCCAGACACTTGTCACCTTTTCTTCGCTGAAGTCCTCCACAATGAGGATCACGACTTCGGCTATGGTAATGGATACCATTGCGGGTTGGCACCCCTCGACAGACATGCCGCCGGGTGTGTTGTCTTTGGTTTCGGGTCTGGATTTGGCCGACCCCTTTGTCTTTCATCCCGGCCCAGTGGACTTGCTCCTGGGCTCGGACGTATTGGGTTGGATTTTGTTGGGTACTCAGAAAGCTCTGGGTTCGTCTTCACTGATGGCAGTGTCTACTATCTTTGGTTTCGCCCTGATGGGCCCTGTGTTTGATAATAGCACCGTGGAGGAGCCACCGGTCGTCGCATCTGCGTCCTTGGCCAAGACCATGCAAAGGTTTTGGGAGGTGGAGGAGCCACCTATGAGTTCCAGGATGGATCCGGAACACGCTGAGTGCGAAGCCTTCTTTCGATCAACCACGGAGAGGTTGCCCTCCGGTCGGTTTGTAACTAGGTTACCTTTTGTTGCCTCTCGTCCTAGCCTAGGGCAAAGTGGGGCGCTTGCGGAGAGGCGACTGCTGTCTATGGAGCGACGCATGCAGCGTGACCACGTACTTCGCGATAAATATATTGAATTTATGCGCGAGTACGAGGATTTGGGTCACATGTCTCCGGCTCGAGTTGATTGGAGCTCAACTGAGCATTATTTTTTGCCCCACCACGCGGTGGTGAAGGCCTCAACAGGCAAATTGAGGACCGTCTTCGATGGGTCCGCACCCACTTCGAACGGGGTTTCGTTGAATCTGTGTTTGCATTCGGGTCCCAAATTGCATAGGGACATAATTGACATCATCTTGAACTTTAGAAGACATCAAGTGGTTTTTGGCGCGGACATCCGGATGATGTTCCGCCAGACAGTCATACATCCTGAGGACGGGCGATTCCAGTTGATACTCTGGCGTGAGCGCCCTGAGGATCCTGTGACGGTGTATGAACTCAATACAAACACGTGTGGTTTGAAATCTGGTCCCTATATCGCCATCGGATCATTGCTTGAATTGGCGGAGCGGGAACGGATCCGCTTTCCCCGTGGGGCTTCCGTGCTGTCACGTGACTTGTATGTCGATGGCGTGTGCACCGGAGCCCAAAGTGTTGAGGAGGCCCTCCTACTGCGGGATGAATTGATTGAAATATTGAAAACGGGTGGCTACGAGCTACGTAAGTGGTTGTCCAATGAGCCTAAGGTTCTAGAGGGGATCCCGGAGGATCACCAACAGAACCCTCACCTGTTTGAGGATGTGGATGATCCCAACAGGATGGCGGTGCTGGGCATGCAGTACCAGCCGCTAACCGATATTTTTACCTTCCAAGTGGACTTGGAAATACCAAAGGTCTGGACTAAGAGAACGGTGTTGTCAGTAATAGCTCGTATGTTTGATCCAAGCGGTTGGATCAGTCCAGTAATATTCTCTGCGAAGTGTCTTCTTCAGAGACTTTGGACTTTGGGCGTCTCGTGGGACGAGCCGCTGTTTGGTCCTCCATTGGATGATTGGCTCGAGTTGTTTTCATCGATTAAGGAAGTCAATCGGATTGCCTTGCCTCGTCGAATGTTGCCCCCCGGGAAATATCGAGCCAGCCTGCATGGCTTTTGTGACGCGTCGGAGCGAGGCTACGCCGCGTCAGTCTGTATGCGGACAGTTGACGCCGATGGCCGGGTCAATGTCTCGCTTTTGTTAGGGAAGAGCAAGGTCGCCCCCATCAGGACTGGGCTGACTGTTCCCAAGCTTGAGTTGAGTGGAGCTCACCTTCTTTCTAAATTGTTGCATCACGTTGCATGTGAGCTGGCGGCCACGGTCGAGATACGAGACATCTTCGCCTGGTCGGATAGCCAGGTCGCGCTTGCATGGTTGCGCGCGGCCCCACATACCTTGGAGGTTTTTGTTGGAAACAGGGTTTCCCAAATTCAAAATATTGGAATTGATATAACATGGAGACATGTGCCGGGAGAGCTTAACCCAGCGGACTGTGCTTCCCGAGGTTGTACGGCACCAGAATTGGTGTCACACCCGCTCTGGTGGGGTCCAGAGTGGCTGATGGGATCAGAAACATCTTGGCCTGTCTGTCAGACAGATGTTACTTCTTTGAGTTTGACCGGGCTCCGTGTACATGCTGTAGTCGCTGAGACGACGTCGGAGCCGGATTGGCTACTTGCTCGGTATAGTAGCTTGGATGAGCTTCTGGGTGTTACCGGTTGGATTAAGCGTTTCATGCATAATTGTAGAAACCCACAGGCAAAGCGGTTGGAGCCGATTGCAGGTGCAGAGGAGCGCCGGAGCGCATTGTTGCATTGGGTCCGTGTCGTGCAGACCGGACGGTTTGAGTCAGAGCTTCGTATTTTGCGCGACGGACGCGCTAAGTTGAAGGGCGCGGTCGCTCGTTTGAACCCGTACATCGACTCGGATGGGCTTCTTCGGGTTGGAGGCAGGCTCCGGAAGGCGGATCTTCCATATGAGACTCGCCATCCTCTGTTGTTGCCCAAGGGCGGACCCTTGGTGCAGCTTTTGGTGTCTGATCGACACATTCGTAACGCCCATGCTGTTTGTAATATATTGGGTAAAACTAAACGCGGGCGTTTCGCATTGCTGCCGCCAGAGGGCGTTCGGGGTTTTCACACTGCTAGCGCGAATGGCTCGCGGACGGTCGCAATTGCCCTATGCGATATCGGTTTGATTTTTAATACGCGAGAGGTTCCGCGTTCTTTGATTGCTAATTAGCTTGAGTTGTGTTTGTGAATTTCCTGTTTGTTAAATAACTATTGAACTTTGTGTTTGTGTACCCGTCATGGTGACTTTTTCTTGTGAGAGGTGAAACGTGGCTGGCGGTTCACATCTGGCTGTTCCCGAGTGAAACTACGGGAAGAAATCTATTTATTTGTCCTGGGGAATTGAGATCTCAAGGGTTAGGTAGGGTGATTAGGAATTCCCCCTTCCCGAAGATACTCAAGTTTGGATCCGAAGAGAAAGAAGATTTAGCTTGGTAAGTGTTTTTTAAGTGTAATTAATTTATAGGTTAGGTTATCATATAGGGCCCTGTAGCTCCCTTCATAAGCTACGGTGGTAGCAGACTGCGTTAAGTTATTTAGGTTTTAGTCGGGCAAACGTGGTGCCGCGTGGAGATTTCTTCCCGGTACTTATTTTTTACCGGTGGTTTTTTCCCGGTGAAGTTCCGGTACAGAATTCTTCCCGCCGCTTCGTTTGTCCGGATTCGCTCTGCGCACATTTTCTGGCAGCAGAGCGTAGTTGCTCTGCACAGTATGAATTGCGGAAACACGCCATGCGTGATCGTAACACGCCAAGCGTGGTTTCCGTACGTGTCAAGGTAATATTAATTAATCAGAACCCTTTGAAAACTTGTTGGCTTTCGCATATTTCTAAAATAAAGATAAAAAATATACAAAAGGCATCAATATTTTTGATGTTTTAGCGACCAGGCTATCCTTTCCGAAGTCTCAAAGATGGCATCATCCATTTAACACAAATACCCCGCAGTCAGTCGCAATTCGAGATCAAACTCGAGGCAATGCAAGCATCCCTCTAAGCGCCAGCGAACACCAAAGGAACCGAAAAGGATTAAAATAAAGTATTCTATCTCCCTAAATGTGATAATGTGTCAAAGCGAGCAACCAGTAGCTATAAATCAATCAATTCTGCACTCTAACTCTGTAAGATAAAGTTCAGTGTTCTAAGGTAGTTTTCGATTCGTTTCCTTCGATCTGCGCTGGCTCCACACATCGTGTTACAAGGGACAAATATTGCACGTGTCGCTGTTCGTGGACACTTGCGAATTATATTTAAAAGACCGAAATGCCTCCAATGATATACAGATGTAAATATTCAAAGTAATTTTAAGCAATAAAATTACTTTTAAACTATTTTCGTTACAAGTAATGTGAGGGAACAGTGACCAAGTACAGTGAGAGCGCGAGAGTTGCGAACGTTTTTCCTTAAATACCTTTGAATTAATTAATGTTAACATTCGGAAGAATGTCCGATTATACACGAACCGTGCAACATTAGCCTTGTAAACACGAGTGCAATACAACAATACAGTTTTATCACATTGATACAATTACAGTAGTATTTGGGTATCGTAACCTAGCGATGGCCTCGTACAAAATACAGCTCTGTCGTGATATGAGTTCGTTGGCGAGCTTCGGGTCTGGGCTAAGAGCCTCCTATTTGTCTTTAACTTTTATTATAAGCTGCTTTTTAGGAAAAAATTGACTGTATGGATTTTTGTTATAGAAAATACGCCAGGCGTGTCACGGTTTGTTTGACTTCTCCGCGGCGATCGTGGCAGCTGACTGGTTACTATCATCTCAAAGGAAGACATTTATTTAAAGTAACAGTCAATAGATGGCGTTTGACATTAAAACAACCTACTACTTAATACTTCAATTCCATGCAATGGAAAACGGAATATCTAAAGTTATTCGCGAAATGTACATTTTTAGCTAAATCATTCAATAAGATAGGCGGCTCGAAGCCAGACCAATAAGTTAAAACAAATGAAGCCCATTTCTTACAATAGCCCCGGTCCAAACTCAGCTCAAACATGGGTAAATACTTCCAAAACGGCTACTTGGTAGCTTTAGTCCAGGCGAGAACTCATGACCTAAGTATAAGCAAGAAGGAATTCTATACAAAATTAACCGATAATAAATAGTTAAGATATTTTTACGTTTGTACCTTTATATGGAGCAAAAGTTTAAGAAATTTGATTTTTTTGTCGATTCTGTTAAATCGATAACAGATATTTAAATCGATTGATATTTTTCCAATGACAATTAAAATCGAAAAAAATATAAGTCATGAGAACTCCCCGTCACGCATGTC
Organism: Ephestia elutella; assembly: GCA_018467065.1. Lineage (NCBI taxonomy): Eukaryota > Metazoa > Arthropoda > Insecta > Lepidoptera > Pyralidae > Ephestia > Ephestia elutella. The sequence continues at coordinate 18,929,789 of CM031575.1, read as the reverse complement.
ACTAAACAAATAAAGATACAATTTCAACTAAGATGACATGTGAAACGAAGTCGTATATACACACACGCCCCATACAATTATAATACAAATTTGTACTTTGATCATTATCTGAGCGCGACCGTAGAGGAACTCAAATGGAGCGGATCGCGGCTCGAGGCGTCTAAAACCACAGACTTGGAAATATATAGACCTGTCATATTACAATGTAAAAGTTAAAATGCCTAAACTTGTAATACACTGTATTAAAACGGCCATTTAAGCTAACAATAATATAAAAATGCGTCTGTCGACTTTTGGAGAATGTTTTTTAATAATCAATAATTTAAAGGTGACTATAGTAAGTAATAAATCTAATATTAGATACGAAGGACCAAAACTAAATAATTTATTACAAAAGCATCAAAACCTAAAAATAATCCAGTTCATGACCGATTACGAATATTAATTTTACATCATTTTGCAACTTACATTGAAATAACCGGTCTATAATGTTCCGAAGTCTCCGTCTAAAACAATTCAACAACAAACAATTTAATGTGCTCAGGAATTACATTTTACTACAACAAAGTGGAAAATATGTTCCTCAAATTATCCTAACACGTTTAGTTTAGAATAAGTCATATTCGTTCGTCCGAGGACTCGGTATATCAATATTATAAAGTTTTCTAAAATGTACACCATTTTTTAGACTTGTCTGAGCCAGTCTTATTGCACTAGGTGCGTAGAGTAGATTAAAATACAGTGACAAATCTGTTTGATTTAGCCTACGACGCACACAAGCGCTTTATTTTGATCAAACTTAATTTCATTTACTCCAATTCCTGGTATTTGCATAAACTTGAAAGATTTTTCTGTGTTAAGAGATTAGGCAAATTTTGTCTACCTAATTATGACAACACAAATGTAACTTGTAGAATAAAACAAAATTATTAAATTATAACTAGGTACATGAAGATTTTAATAAGCTAATTTTATTTTTAAAAATTGTTATTTATTTTTATTCTATAAAATTATATGGGAATAAATGGATATCATTAAAACTACACAATCGCAATGGAATTTTCAGATATTCCTAGAAAAAACCACGATAAATTGATGTTTATTAATATACACAATTGGCATGCACAAGAATGTCAAATATCCAAGTGTTTACACTCTTAGCTTTGTCTCTGTACTTAAATCTCCTCTATGCTAAAAGTATCCTGGTTGGTGGATGTTTATATAGGATACGTAACATCGATCAGTATTTAGTTGTAACGTTATCATCAAAACTAGACTCTAGAATAGACACATACTTTCTCACGTTTTCGATTATAAAAGTGAATTAAGTATATAAAAATTGAATTTTCTCAAAATGACAAGGGTTGATGAAAATAAAACAAGCGTGATTTATGAATAAATTTTGGACACCGGACTTTAGTCTTAGTAGGTATAAAAATATTTGTCAATTTTGTGTGTCACAAATTTGCAAATCGCTATTGTCACAAAGTGTGCCCTGACAGAGTGATTTTTTTAAAATGTTTTTTTTTTAATATCCAATCTAGAGTCCAGTACAGTCGAGCATCAAATTGAATAACTTGGGTACTCGAAAAGCCATTTGTTATTACACGACGCTTGTCGGTAGCATTCGGTGACGCTGTGACGTCACTGAGTGACGTGGTCACGGCGCGTGGTGACGTCACGCGGCATCACCACGCCGCGCGGGGCGGGCGGCGGTCGCCGGCGACGCACTCTGAAAGTTTTATAATACTAATATTATAAAAGTGTTTGTCAGTTTGTAGGGGGTTATCTTCGGAACTACTGAACCGATTTCAAAAGCAATAGAAAGTTACATTATACCTGTATTTAATCTGTAAACTAAACAGAAAACAGACAAGAATTTTAATAGGAGCCCTGACCGGACATTTCGAATATCGTGGGCACCTGTTCAAGCTAAAACTTGTCGAAAGCCCTTCATGTCGGGTGTGTGCAGAAGCAGGGGAGTCTAAGGAGCACATTATGTGTGAGTATGACTCGCTGGCTAACAAGCGGCTGGCCCTCTTTGGAACTGCGTATCCAGAACTGGAAGACTACAGGCACTTCGCAGCCGGTGATATCCTGAAGCTTATACAGTCCTTCTTCAGGAATCCCGCTGTGTGTGAGTAAGGCTTGGGGGGGGGGGAAAGTACAAAAGGGTCCAAGACTTGACGTGCTCCCGTTAACACGGACCCCGCAGCAAGATAAGATACATTATACCTGAGTGACAGCCCCCGCAGCTGCACACACAGATATACTGACCCGTCCGCGGCGGCCATCACCAGCAGAACACCAGATATACTGACCCGTCCGCGGCGGCCATCACCAGCAGAACACCAGATATACTGACCCGTCCGCGGCGGCCATCACCAGCAGAACACCAGATATACTGACCCGTCCGCGGCGGCCATCACCAGCAGAACACCAGATATACTGACCCGTCCGCGGCGGCCATCACCAGCAGAACACCAGATATACTGACCCGTCCGCGGCGGCCATCACCAGCAGAACACCAGATATACTGACCCGTCCGCGGCGGCCATCACCAGCAGAACACCAGATATACTGACCCGTCCGCGGCGGCCATCACCAGCAGAACACCAGATATACTGACCCGTCCGCGGCGGCCATCACCAGCAGAACACCAGATATACTGACCCGTCCGCGGCGGCCATCACCAGCAGAACACCAGATATACTGACCCGTCCGCGGCGGCCATCACCAGCAGAACACCAGATATACTGACCCGTCCGCGGCGGCCATCACCAGCAGAACACGGAGAGCTCGCCGCCGTGCGCGCCGCCCACCGCGCGCCAGGACCGCACTCCGCCGCCCACGCGCAGCTGGACAGACAAACAAACGAACATATAACAGACAAACCAATTACAAAATATATTGGTCGTTTTATTCCTATCGGTCAGTGTAAACCTAGAGGTTGCTGGTATTTTTTTTATTAAAAAAATTCTTAATTGAAACAAATATGAGCTAAAACCTTAGATTAGACAAAAGCTTTTTCTCAAAAATGCTCGGAAATGTAGACATTATTGTAGTAAAAAGTTGACAGGAAATTTGTGATTCCTGGCTCATGCATTACTTTCCTGGCCTAGGCCGGGAAATTTGTATAAATATTCATTCCTGGCCGCTGCTCAAAACTTTTTAATTCGTCTGTCATCTGTCAATGTCACATTTATTATGTAACTTGTCATACAGCCAATTGCTACTTTCATTATAAAAAATGCATTCTTCGAGCATAGAACACATTTTTTAATATTAAGAGTTTTTAATATTAAGCATTTTCGTTGAGAGAAAAATAACAAAATCTATATATGCTACATATTTTGCGTAAAATATGACTGGGCTGTATGGGCTATGTTTCCTCGTCACTAATTGACAATTAAATATTTAAAAATGTCGGAATATAACAAATATTACCGACATTATTTTTTATTCATTTATTTATTTGGCATCTCTTTTTTTACATTTTTAAATATAAAGTATTACAAAAAATAAAAGACAGATAAAAAAGTAATTCATCGGAAACGGGGCTCCAGCGAAAGAAATCTCCTCACAATGCGGGCCGTGTCCAGGAGTACCGCCTGAATTATTCATATTATTTTTGTATTTATTTGTTTATTTCTTTATTTCCTCACATTTATTGAGAAAAGCACTATACATGCCTCGGCGGGAATTAGAATTTGCTGGACTCGTAATTACCTAAACCTACTCGTCCAACAAATTCTTACTTCCCGGCCTCTGCAGTAATGCACTATTCTAAAAAAATCGTCGAGAAACTTAACATTGTCTCAGCACGCGCGTTTCATTACCAAGAGCCGTTATTTGAAAAAAGAAGTTATAATTCGAATGGTCCGCCATTTCTGTTGGATATTAATACATATTGCAAAAAAATATTACCATGGGTGTAGATGCAGTCAAATGTGTCCCGTCATCAGTGTCAGATCCTTTTATGGTAGGTATGTTATATGGCATTTTTTATGCACAAATTACCACTCAAAACTTTTTTTTATTTCTATTTCTTTTTTTACTTTCGGTTTAAAATAAAAACCCAAAAAGCTAATAATTAAAAAAAATACAAAAATATATTTTTTTGCTTTTACTTTTTTTTTTTGCCCTTCACATTGAAACATCTTTCTTATTTTATTATTGCCTACATGATTAGCTTTTAAATGAGACCTATTTTTTATCGATAGCACTTTTACACCAGTAGTTATGATTGAATTAGTACAGTCTGTCTATTAAGTCCTGAAATTAAATGATGGCGCCACTGATGTGCATGTAGCAACCCTATATAGTGTGACCAAAATAATTTTGATACTAGCAGTTCGTTCAGGTAAAGCGAGCTAATAAATAAAACACATTATTCAGTCATATTGTTTCAGTTTTATTTACAGTAGGTACCTTGCTTATGAAAAGTTTTACTAAACATTTTTAATTTAACCAAACTAATGTTTTTAATAATGTTTGTTGCAATGGCTCAGGATAGGAAATGTTGGCGTATACAAAAGGAGGCTTATACCCAGCAGTGGGTCATGGAAGGCTGACGATGATGATGAATGTTAAAATTAGTTAGTTAAAATACTAAGGTTGATCACTTTCACTCATCATCGGAGTCCAAATATTCAACAACAAGAAACGTTTCGTTGCCGCTTTCATCAGCGGCACTGTCTTCACTACAGCTGCTGTCACCACTGCTGCTATCATCGCCTAAGCGAACAATCAATTCGTCTATATCTAGATACAGGTAACGTCCTCGCTCATAGTACTCTTTTTTGAGCGTCTCAACGTAATGGCAGCAGTTTTTCCATATTCAGATGTGATGCTGTAGAAGGTCTCTTCAACAAGTTGCTTCATCGAATATGGGCCTAACTGTACTCTTTGGTTTTCCTAAAAAAAAGGAATAAAAATTGTAACAGAATAGAAACAATAACTTATTCACAAGAAACAAATAATTCAAATTCAAAATTGATAGAAAACCCGAATAGACTGAGATGTACCATCATAATGTATCAAAAATTTATGATCATACTATAATATAACCTATTTACAATTTTAGTCTAACCTAAAAGTGTACGATGTAAACAATACCTTTTTTCTTTTAAAAATCGTAAATTCAGTATATTTGTAACATCAGGTTGATAAAAAACAAACAATAACACGGTTACATACCCATAATATATGTTGTTCTCCCATAAATATCATCGAAATCTCACAAAATTCGTCCATCCTTGCACTCCGCAAAACATTGCTGGAAAACTTTAAAAATCAATTCCCGCTTGCGACTCCGATTTACTTTACTCATTTTTTAAACTTTTCTGCGTAGTTTGGTCTTAATTTATTGCAGTTTAATCAAAACAATAAAAATACAAACGAAAAACAATTCAATATTGTTGACAGCATTGACAGCTGATGTACATACGTTTGGTGTTGCCAGACACATCATCAATGTTAGTTCCTCGAACTTTAATGTCAGGACTTTATAGACAAGCTGTACAAGAGCCCAATAAATAAAAAATAAAAAAAGAGCCCGAAAAAAACAAAATGGCTGCCATTTTACTGCAGTCACAGAATTAATATAAGTACTATGTACAGAAAGGAAACTCCCTGCCCCTCCCGCACTTCACCCCCGTTCTTGTGTGTATTGGGACGCTATGACTATGAAAACGCACACATTGACGTGTTCACGGATTTTCATTTGTATAGTAGTAGTAGGTGTATTTGACGCCCCGTTTCTATAAAGCGCCCGCCCTGTGCTACAGTCACAGATAACCCCCAATAGATTCCGCTTGTATGGGCGTCCGCGGTCACCGCACTTACATGATTTTGCACGTATAAATGAAATTGCTTCATTAGTTGCGACCAGAACTCAGACCTGTGAGGTTGTTTCGTGAAAATTTCCGAAAAAATCTATTAGGTTCGTTGAGTGTGTAAAAATGAGTACATGTTCCATAAAATGGTGCAGAAAATCATCAATGATATCAAATCTTCAAAAGGATGGTATAACTATCCACAGGTAAGTTGATTAATTAATTTAATAAAATTACGTGCAGAGTTCACTTTATAATGGTCGAACTATGTGAAACATTGCGAACTAGAGTACCAAAATGGGGTGACGTTGATGTCTTTTGTAAGCATCTCTTTCTTTCCCAAGTATCAAGTATATGTGTATCCTTTTCTCGTTGACGTCAGCTGCCGCTCCCGAACCCCGCGCACTTCCTCTAAGTTTGGTGACTTTCGACGCGAACAGGCATTGAATGGTACTGAATCTATTGGGGGTTATCTGTGGCTACAGTAGAAGAAAAAAAATTATGGGTGGTGATTTGTCTATAAAAATGCCACATAACATACGATTAAAGGCTCCGTCACCAATGACGGAACACATTGTATAATAGGAAATCAAACGAACTTACCTGTAAGTGACGTTCGATGATTATTAAACGATGTGATTCGCCCGAGAGATTACACATAATTCACTTGTAGTAGCACGAAATATGTGCTGCCTTCGTACACTTTTCAGAGCCTATTAAAATAAAGAAAGAGATAAAAAATTAACCTATCTCCTACCCGCAACACTCCGCCCATTTCATACACGTTAACCCTAAAGGCCATAAGTAACTATTTCGTTTAAAAAACGGGTAAGAAACGAACAACATTTCGTTGAGGGGCCTGGGTGGGTGTGTAATCTCTCGGGCGAATCACATCGTTTAATAATCATCGAACGTCACTTACAGGTAAGTTCGTTTGATTTCCTATTAAACTTCTGTGATTCGCCCTTCGAGATTACACATAATTCACTTGTAGATGTTTAGAGCAATCATTACGAAATAGTTTGAAAAAACACGCAGACATTAGATAGGTAGAAATTAAAACAAACCTTAAATATTAGTGAAGAAGTACTGTATGTTTAAAAATACAATAGAGTTACTAATAAATTTAACAACAAAAATCAACAATTAACTGCTAATCCTTAACAACGAGTAAGCGAATGAGTCATCCGGACTCGCCTCCAATTCCCTGTTATAAAACCTTGCAAAAGTTTGAGAGTTACCGCTCCAGCCTGCAGTCTTCTTGATAAGATCTATGCTCACGCCCAGTCTGTTAGCAGCGGAAGTGGAGGCGTGTCTTGTACTATGAGCTCTAAACACAGAGGTATCGATTCCACTGTCTGTTAAGGTAGCTTTGATCCAACGACTCAGCGATTAAGAGCCAACCTTCTTGAAAGGTTTCTTAGAACTAATCAGTAAAAAATCACAATCGTGTGCCCGTTTTGAAGCTGAAACTGATAAATAACATTCTAAAGCCCTCGCAGGACAGATAGAGGGTCTTTCATTGAAGTAAGGAAGAATGAGAGATGGCTGTTCTCTGTTAATAGCCGATGTCTTAATTTGATCAGTAATATTTATAATATATTTATCATTAAATCTAATAATATTACTTATTCTAATCAAAGATAAAGTTTGCACGCGATGCGCTGTAACTAATGCGAGGATGGTAGTTAACTTTTTCGATAATAATTCAAAAGAAAGATCTTCATTAGGGTACCAATGGCTGAGATAGTTTAAAACTATTGATGGATCCCAGGTGTTAGAATACCTTGGGAGAGGAGCACGCAATTTATAAACTCCACGCATAAATCTCTTAATTTGAGTATCAATAACAGTATTAGAATCTAATATTAGTGATAACGCCGATTTAGCGTTATTGACTGTCCCATACTGATTACCCTGTTCAAAAATTAACGTTAAAAATTTTAAAACACTAAAGGAGGATGCACTTAAAACATCGTAATGGTTTTCTTCGCAAAATCTAAACCATTGTTTCAAGGCGCAATCATACTGTTTAAGAGTATTGTCGGCTAGAGAGGACAGCATAATATCGGTGGCCTCTGGTGGCGCGCCCCGCCTCAAGAACGCCGCCCGGACAATACTCCTGCAACCAGGGTAAGGTTTCGGTGCAGTTTGTGCTCCATGCTGTAAGGAGAGGACAATAAATCACGATTAGGTGGAAATTCAATTGTCACGGAAATCAAAAGTTTTTTGAACAGGATACCAAGGTTGTGTAGGCCATAGCGGCACTACCACAATACCTTCTGCTTTATCAAACCTAATTTTCTGTAAAGTTTTCAGAATAAGACAAAAAAGGCGGAAATGCATAAAAGAAATAAGGAGCCCAAGAGATGGTAAAAGCGTCAACTTTAAAAGCGTCTGGATCGCGATGCCAGGAAATAAATTTATTACATTTTTTGTTAATGCGGCTGGCAAATAAATCTATTTCTGGTAGGCCAAATTGACCACAAATGCGTTGGTAAGCTAGGTCTGACAACTCCCATTCAACATCTGCATGAGTGCGGCGAGATTCTTCATCTGCAATATTATTGTCACTGGAGCTAATGTATGAAGCAAATATAAACAAATCCCTTTCCTCGCACCACTTCCAGATTTTTTGACTTAAATTACTTAAATGTGGAAATTTGATGCCACCCATCCTGTTTATATATGCAATAGCCGTTGCATTATCGATTCTTAATAGTATTTCGCAACTCCTGAGATCCTTTGCAAAAAACTTTAAGCCGAAAAAAGCTGCCATTAATTCGAGGTAATTTATATGTTAGTAAGTTCTTGTTCAGACCATTGCCCGTTGGCAGTGTGGTTAGAACAAGAAATACCCCAGCCTGAACGACTTGCATCGGAATAAATTTCAAGTTTATAATTGCCTAAACGAATAGGGTTTCCAGGTACGTTAATGTTACAAACCCACCAATCAAGATCTTCGTTTAGAGAATCCGGGATAATAATAAATTGATCATAATCGTCTTTTTGTTTTAGATATAAATATTTTGTTCGTTCCATTTTCTTCGTGTACATCCAAGCATACGGTACCGCGGGACAAATAGAAATTAATAGACCTATTAGATGCGCAAAACGACGAAGTTTGCATCTTCTAATTGATGAGAAATATAACAGTTCGTCTTTAATTTTTTGTTTTTTGTCAGAAGGAATACTTATTGCATATTCTACAGAGTTGAATACAAAGCCAAGAAAGGTAACCGTGTGACTTGGAGTACCCTTAGATTTATCGAAATTAATTGTAAATCCCAACCATTCAAGAAATGATTTTGTAAATTCAAAATTTAGTTTACAATCCAAGAAAGTATCCCCAGTAATAAAAGATCATATAACTATATGACACATAATACACCCCTACTGCGTAGGTATTCCATTACAGGACGCATTATTTTTGTAAAAATATATGGGGCGATATTCAATCCAAAGGGTAAGACTTGGAATTCGTAAATCTTCCCTAACCACATGAAGCGTAACAATCGTTTGTAATCATTGTGAATACTAATAGAGAAATAAGCATCTTTCAGATAGATTGAACACATATAAGAACCTCTAGACATAAGTTTCATTGCTGTCCTGTAGTCTTCAAGCTTAAAGTGCGGAGCGTGGATGTACTTATTAAGGGATTTCAAGTTTAATATAAACCTATTTTTACCATTGCTTTTCTTGATTAAGAAAATGCTGGAAAGGAACTGGCCTTCGCAAGGCTCACATTCACGCACAGCACCAATACTAATAAGACTTTGAATCTCCTGAGACATTAAAATGTTCATTTCATGAGACTCAGGCTTATTTACTGGGTAAACTGTTTGAGAGCAGTCTATCGATGCAGGTATACGTAAACCGGAGATCCATGATAGTATAACCGAATCATTAGTGATTTGTGTCCAATTATTATTAAAAAAATTAAGTCTACCAGCCTGTGCATTGACGTCAGCAGCTGCATCTAGCGGCGCGCTGTTCGGCCGTGGTGACGCGGTGGCGGCGCGCGGCGGTCGCTCGCTCGACGCGGCGGTGGCGGCTGTCTGCGCCCACCACTCGTCGAGTTCGACTTCGCTTGAGCGCGGCGAGGGGGCGGCGGTGGCGCCGGCGTCGGGCCGCCCCTCCAGTTTAAAGCCCTTGAGGATGACGCTTCCGTTTGTTTCCTATTCGGTGGTGGCTTAGGTTTTGAAATGCTCTGCTTAATCTCAGCGCCTGTCTTGGAGATTGCTTTCATAGACTTCAAGTTTTCTTGTAACTAGTTTCCGAATAGTAAATTGTCACGTTTAAGGTTTTTTATATGACTTGATAATAAAAAATTTCGTCGAGTCTGAGACTCAGAAAAATGTAAGTGACATAATAACCTCCCTGCATCACTAAGTGACTTTAAAAGTTGATTTTTATGATTGCAATCCTTAGAGCCCTCAGATAACAACAAAGACGTTGACCTAGCTATGCTGGTTATGGCTGTAGCAAGAAGCTTTTGTTTTTCTATTAGAATGTTGTCTCGCTTAAAAACATTTTCATTCGAAGCCGCTTTAATTTCCGGATTCAAAATGGGAGCCATAACTAGTTTTAAGTTCTCTGGGACATCATATTGCTGCAAAATTTATTTTTTGGTTTCTTCTTTGAGGCCATTGACTAAAAGGTTGGACCATCTGGTAGCAATCTCTTTTTGGATAGGGGGACTAAATTTTTCTTCTACCTCTGGCTCGTCACCCAAAATGAGTAGAACATCGGGCTCCAAATCAGCTGTAACTTCAAGGGTCGGCGTGGCGTCGTTGGACCCCGATGCTTGAACCACTACAGAGCTAAAAGCAGGCGTCGGCAAGGGCGGTGGCTGCGCTATAGACATGCCTTCGACCGTAGGCTTAGCAGATATAGCGGATGCTGAAGTCGTAGGGACGTCTTCGTCGATTAGATTAAAACTTATGAAACAAAACGATAGAAACAACCTATCTTATTTTTATTTTTTTTATATTTACCTTTAAATATGTATGTAAAATATTTTAATTTATACAAAATATATAAGTGTAAAGTTTAATTTATTTAATAATCTTGATGCATTTTGATTTGTAGTGAAGACAAAACCCTCGAAATTTTTTGAAGAAACATCTAAGTATTATAAACACTCATGACATAGCCTCCCGGACTATGCTCCAGAGTTACTTAATTAGGTATTCATGACACAGCCTCGCGGACTGTGCTCTAGAATAATAGGTATGTACTGCCCATTTATACAACGATCAACCTTACAGGTTGAACTGAGGTATAATTAACGGGAAGGTACTAGCCTTGCAGACTAGACTCTTTGTACAACGTAGCATCGATTACATTTTAACGATGATCGTAGGCGCACAAAAAACAAAAGGCTGTCTCTGCGCCGACGGCGCCGCCCTGGCCGCCCGAAGTAGGTCAAGGTCAAGCGAGATATGTTTTCCGTATACAAAAAACAATAAATGATATTTACCTTCATTTTGCGAATCCTCCTGCAAAGGATCAGGTTCTACCATATCACCTTGGTCACTATCACTGTAATAATAACGATGGGGTTCTAAAGTCATAGAATCACTCGAACTAGACCGGGAACTATGTCGACGATGCCGGGTACGAATCTTAGATCTCTTTTTTCTAATTTTCGTATTTTCCGGTCAATATACTCTTCATCGCGATGTCTGCGTTTCCCCATAATGTAAAAACACTTAACTTCCCAAAAAAAAACACGACGAAATTCGTATGGAAAGTAAAAGTACGTGCACGATGGCCGCGACACAAAACGTGTATGAAATGGGCGGAGTGTTGCGGGTAGGAGATAGGTTAATTTTTTATCTCTTTCTTTATTTTAATAGGCTCTGAAAAGTGTACGAAGGCAGCACATATTTCGTGCTACTACAAGTGAATTATGTGTAATCTCGAAGGGCGAATCACAGAAGTTTAATTAAATATATACTAATATAATAAACTGACATTCGTGTTTAAGGACCCCCATTATACAACAGTTGCATAAATAATTATTAACAACTTTTTAAGGGGTTAGATAAGGGACAATTTTCTTAAGGGGGGTTGGAACCTGCTTTTAAGCACACCTGCATGTTCTAATCAGAACAAAATATTACTTCTTAAAGAGAAAATTAGTCATTACATTTGTACGAATACAAATAGATAGAAATATCTAATTTCTTTCTTCCCCTTTATCCACAATAAGACAGAAATGTTTATTGTAATGTATTTTCTTTTCCTTCAGGCATTACTTCTTTTACCGAGAAATATATATATATCTTCAATGGCTGCTTCTCCATTGATTTCCGTCATGAATGACAGTAATCCCGCCCCTCCTTGTAAGGCCAATGGGACGAAACCCGACCTAGGTACAGTTAACAAGAATAAAGATGTCCTTTAAGATTTTTTTTTAAACGCTATTCCTGAGGTCCCCAAACTATTTTCCTCAAAGACAACTTGCAAGTTTTTTGCTTTTGGCTACAGCCTGCTTTTCCTTAGGCAATTTGTGTTTTTTCGTTCTCAAAAAGCTCAAGTCGAAGATGAAAAAAATGAAAAGAAATGATGACACAAATCGGTCAAGAATGATCGAGGCTGTTCTGAAATACCTCATGGTGGCACTTCCCTTCGGTATTCGCGTAAAATTTAAACGTATATTGCGTAGTTTTTATGTGTGTTATTTATTGACACAAGACAAAACAGAGCAGGCAGTGTACGTCGATTTACCAGGAGCATAGAATAGCGAGCCACAATTAAGTACGCATATGAAGAAGGAAGAATATGCATGTGAAGAAGGTCTAATTTCTGAATGAACCATTTTGTGGAATGAAGATGATGATACATCGATATCATCCTTACAAACTATATCGATACTCGACTGTACAGCATCGATTCCCAACTGTGCGTACACTTTGCACCGCAGCGCTGCGTACGAATGGCCACGTTTGACCATTTACGGTGCGCATGCGACTCGTGTCCGATTTTTTGCAACATTAGAGATCCGCGATATGCGAGTGTGACGTATAAGGCAAGGTTTGTAATTGCTAAACAGAAGAAATTCAATTCAATATTGCTTTTATGATTCCGCGTAGTCGTTTTCCCGCCATGATTTACTTTGTTGCTTTTGCAAAAAAAATATTTATTTCTTTGAGTCATTCAAGAATACGAGGTATTTTATTGACACAACAGAATTGTGGTAGAAATATATCTTATTTATGATATTATAAAAGCGTTTCGTACTCAACAGCTAAGCGTATTTTGATGTCGTATCCCTAAAGAGACTGTACTGAAAAAGAATAGGCGTAAGCGCCTCGATGATGCTCAATTAAGGACAGTTTTGTATCTGATAAAGTCAGTTCCCTTTTAGCCATGCTTATTCTCTTTTAGCACAAAGTCCACCGTTTTGCTCATAATGAGTTTGGTTTAGCCCAGTCTGTCTTCGTGCCCACGATCTAAGTTTACTTTTGTTCGAGAAGAATAAATACCGGGCAAACCCACCCTAGGGAGTTGCCCGGAATGCGCATCTGTTAAATATGACACTCTTTGCCTGGTCAGCTGATGACACGCATATTTTATTTAAATCCTTTATTTGCTTTTATTTAGCGTTGCAGGACTATCGATAGTTTGACTTTGACAGTTGACCTTGAAAAATAGTCATACTATCGATGGGCCTATCGATAGTATTGACACGTGGCAATACTATCGATAGTATCGATAGCCAATAGTTTGCAGTACTATTGATGATACTCAAACTATCGATACTATCGATAGTGATGCTTTTCAATACTATCGATACTATTGATGTTTTCTAATCAATACTTTCGATAGTATCGATACTATTGAATTACAATACTATTGAATTTTCACAAGCTATCGATAGTGCAATAGTATCGATTGTTTGTTGAAATATAAGTGTCAATACTAATAATAAGTGTCAATACTATTGATAGTATTGATAAGAAAACATCAATACTATCGATAGGCCTATCGATAGTATGACTATTTTTCAAGGTCAATACAATCGATAGTCAACACTATTGCTGCAACGCTACTTTTATTAAATACCTACAGTCCTAAGTTAAGGCCTTGACAGCTTACCTTATTTACTGACGACCGTTGAGCTTTGTTACCCAGATTACCCACTCACAATATCACGAAGGCTTGAGATAATACTGCATTCACGGCTACCCATACAAAGTATTATTACTGGTGGTTCAGAATCAATTTTGAAGCAGCTAGTAGCATACAATGCACGCACTAGAGGTCGCCGACCCCTGTTTGCGATATGATCGCTCTATCATGAAGTGAAAAGTTTTACATACAGTGAGAGGTAGGTATCAACGTTCAACGTACAAAGTAATACTTACCTATCGGTTTGGTAGTGCTTTGCTTCCATGATAATTTTGGGAAAAGTCATCTGTTTTCAGGGAGGACACAGCGCAAGCACAAAACGGGTGAGGGTCCTATTCTGTGACCATCATTCCACCACATGAGTAGGGAATGTGGTATATTTTATTTTATTTATTTAGGACAATAAACAATTGTACAGAAGATAAAGCTAAATAACTTAATTAAACATATACATAGATAGTTGTACAACCAGCAACATTATCCTCAAATTACTATACTATGTATTTCAAAGTAGTTGTAACACAGAATAGAGTCAACAAGATGTTAGAACAAGATGATATAACTTAGATAATCTGTGATTTCACCTATTAACAAGTAGATAGATAGATTTCTACATAAACTACTGTGTTGTAAGTTCGTTTGACGTGTATGCTCATCAGTGGTCGTTCCGAAATGACGAATGTATAAAAAACGAAGAAAAAACTATTTAATTTCTGCACTGTATACCTAAATGTAAATCCCGCCCCGTGGGAACCCGGGGCACACGACATGTGCATCGCTAATTATGCGGCAGCACAGCTCGCGGCGCGCACTCTTCAATTTGTTCCCAGGCTCCCCCCGGAGTTGGCGCTAGCACGGAACAAGGATGCAATTCCAAAACTTGTTCATTGATTAGTGGGAATTTTCAGTGGCGTATTTGGTTAGAACCAAAAAGAGCAATGAAATAGAGGCTGACAGGTCAGCTGGTTTTATATATTTCTTAGGTTATTTCAGTCGCCCATCATATAAACACATTTTGTAGGACTTCCGGTCAATTTCTTGTGAATTTACAGAGTACAAACTTCCACAAGAATGCAAAACGGTTTCTTGTGGGGACGTGAATGATTTCTAATAAGTACACTGACAGAAAAAATGGCCCACAACGTACAAAATAGGCGTTGCCGATGGTTTGTTGCTTGTGGGACAATATCTACATAGATAAAGTCTCAATGTCAATGTTGTCAGACTTACGTTGAGCTACACACAACTTGAATGTTGTCAATTTCAAGAGAGATTTACCAAATTGCCGGGCGAGCAAAAAAACGTTGTTATTTCGTTAATGTTTAATGTTGTGTCGGAAAAAAACAAGTTAACAAAGTTAACATATAGAAATTGACAAAAGAAGACATTGTACTTGTACAGCTAACTTAACAGATCGACAAAATTCATTCTGAACATTAATGGTGGCACAATATGCGGGGTATGAGGCGCCTGAGGGGGAAGGTGACGTATCAAAACTAGCGTTGCAGGAATATCGATAGTATCGATACTATCGATAGCCAATATCCCTGACGAGGCTATAAATTTAATTTATATATCTTAATAATACTTTGATAAATAAAGCGTATTACACAATAAGTGATTATTTGAACGATAAAAAAGCTTAGTCTCTCCCTACATACAACTTCGCCACTCAACACTTGATTACATTCTTTTGTTATTGTGAATAGATAACCTTTCCTTTCGTTTTTAAATTTAATTACATTGACATTTAATTGTTAAACATGTACACGTGTATTGTAATCTTCAAGTGACTGAAAGTATTTATTTTTCTAAAATGTTCAAACTGTGACGGCGTCGTGGGCCGGGTCGTAAGGTTCCCTCTATTATGGTTTAGCTTTGCGATGGCTGACCTTCGCGTCAACTCGTGAACGGGTGTTGCCAGAGCAGGGGTATCCTGCTTCGATCCTGATTCGAATTTAATTTTTATTTTTTGTTCTTAACCAATTCATTGTGGTTACTTGATCACAAACATGACATGTATTATTATATTTTTTTTTCTTATATTTTGTTTTATTTTTGACTGCACACAATCTTTATGTATAAAGTTAATAAATAGCCCCTCTGGCATGTTAGGCGACCAAGACTGTTTCATGAGTTTCTTCCGGCATTTCTTCTCAGCAGTGGTTGTGCAGAGCAACTACGCTCTGCTGCCAGAAAATGTGCGCAGAGCGAATCCGGACAAACGAAGCGGCGGGAAGAATTCTGTACCGGAACTTCACCGGGAAAAAACCACCGGTAAAAAATAAGTACCGGGAAGAAATCTCCACGCGGCACCACGTTTGCCCGACTAAAACCTAAATAACTTAACGCAGTCTGCTACCACCGTAGCTTATGAAGGGAGCTACAGGGCCCTATATGATAACCTAACCTATAAATTAATTACACTTAAAAAACACTTACCAAGCTAAATCTTCTTTCTCTTCGGATCCAAACTTGAGTATCTTCGGGAAGGGGGAATTCCTAATCACCCTACCTAACCCTTGAGATCTCAATTCCCCAGGACAAATAAATAGATTTCTTCCCGTAGTTTCACTCGGGAACAGCCAGATGTGAACCGCCAGCCACGTTTCACCTCTCACAAGAAAAAGTCACCATGACGGGTACACAAACACAAAGTTCAATAGTTATTTAACAAACAGGAAATTCACAAACACAACTCAAGCTAATTAGCAATCAAAGAACGCGGAACCTCTCGCGTATTAAAAATCAAACCGATATCGCATAGGGCAATTGCGACCGTCCGCGAGCCATTCGCGCTAGCAATGTGAAAACCCCGAACGCCCTCTGGCGGCAGCAATGCGAAACGCCCGCGTTTAGTTTTACCCAATATATTACAAACATCCCCCCGTCCCGGTCTGAGAAGCAGACCGCTAGCTTACTCTACGGGAAGGCGGGCGAGAGAGGTCACACCTCTCCTTAAAATCGAACCGTCGACCAACACCTCAGCCACACGCGGAGTGCCATCTCCGCCAAGAATCAAACGTAATATGCGAGCTCGTCGCCAAAGCAATGAGGGCAAATTTGCCTCTTTTAACAATACTAAATCACCCTCCCTGGGAGGCTCAGTCCTGTCTGTCCACTTCACTCTTTGCTGCAGCAAATGCAAATATTCAAGCGACCAGCGACGCCAAAAGTCCTGGCTCATTTGCTGCAACATTTGAAAACGCGACAACCGATATACGCGTTCATCCTTCCACGGGTATTCGGGCAGGGCATTCAAAGGCCCTCCCACCAAAAAATGACCAGGGGTGAGAGCTTCCAAGTCATTTGGATCTGGAGATAGCGGACAGAGAGGACGAGAGTTGAGGACCGCCTCAACTTTACAAAACACTGTGGCCAGCTCTTCAAAAGTTAGAGCCGTTTCTCCGATAATGCGGCGGAGGTGGGTCTTTGCGGATTTCACAGCCGCTTCAAAAATCCCTCCCCAATGGGGGCAACTTGGGGGACTAAACTTCCAGGTTATTCCCCTTTGGGCAGCAATTTGACTTAAACTAGTACAATTTTTATCAATAAACACAGAAACATCCTTAAGATAATTTACAGTTCCTTTATAGTTTGTGCCATTGTCAGACCTAATAAGGGAAGGTAGACCTCGACGCGAAACAAAGCGATCCAACGCGGCGACGAAGGCCTCCGTAGTCAGAGCCGATACCACCTCCAAATGGACAGCCTTGGTGGCCAAACAAACAAATACACACAAATAGCCCTTCACAATACGGGCATTACGAAAGGGAGAAGCCTTGATCGAAAAGGGACCGGCAAAATCGGTTCCAACGCCGTCAAACGGCCTCGAAGGTCGAATTCGATCAACGGGCAAATCACCCATCTGTGGTTGCATCGTGGATGCCTTCAACCTATAACATGCAATACATCGAAACAGAACACTACGGATTGCTCTTCGGGCAGACAATATCCAAAATTCGCGTTGCAAAATAGCCAACAAAGCATTGCACCCAGCATGGGCGTTACGAATGTGTCGATCAGACACCAAAAGCTGCACCAAGGGTCCGCCCTTGGGCAACAACAGAGGATGGCGAGTCTCATATGGAAGATCCGCCTTCCGGAGCCTGCCTCCAACCCGAAGAAGCCCATCCGAGTCGATGTACGGGTTCAAACGAGCGACCGCGCCCTTCAACTTAGCGCGTCCGTCGCGCAAAATACGAAGCTCTGACTCAAACCGTCCGGTCTGCACGACACGGACCCAATGCAACAATGCGCTCCGGCGCTCTTCTGCACCTGCAATCGGCTCCAACCGCTTTGCCTGTGGGTTTCTACAATTATGTATGAAACGCTTAATCCAACTGGTGACACCCTGAAGCTTATCCAAGCTGCTATACCGAGCAAGTAGCCAATCCGGCTCCGACGTCGTCTCAGCGACTACAGCATGTACACGGAGCCCAGTCAAACTCAAAGAAGTAACATCTGTCTGACAGACAGGCCAAGAAGTTTCTGATCCCATCAGCCACTCTGGACCCCACCAGAGCGGGTGTGACACCAATTCTGGTGCCGTACAACCTCGGGAGGCACAGTCCGCTGGGTTAAGCTCTCCCGGCACATGTCTCCATGTTATATCAATTCCGATATTCTGGATTTGGGAAACCCGATTTCCCACAAAAACCTCCAAGGTATGTGGGGCCGCGCGCAACCATGCAAGCGCGACCTGGCTATCCGACCAGGCGAAGATGTCCCGTATCTCGACCGTGGCCGCCAGCTCACATGCAACGTGATGCAACAATTTAGAGAGAAGGTGAGCTCCACTCAACTCAAGCTTGGGAATAGTCAGCCTAGTCCTGATGGGGGCGACCTTGCTCTTCCCTAACAAAAGCGAGACATTGACCCGGCCATCGGCGTCAACTGTCCGCATATAGACTGACGCGGCGTAGCCTCGCTCCG
Source organism: Ephestia elutella (assembly GCA_018467065.1). NCBI lineage: Eukaryota > Metazoa > Arthropoda > Insecta > Lepidoptera > Pyralidae > Ephestia > Ephestia elutella. The sequence continues at coordinate 18,910,875 of CM031575.1, read as the reverse complement.
ACGCGTCACAAAAGCCATGCAGGCTGGCTCGATATTTCCCGGGGGCAATATTCGACGAGGCAAGGCAATCCGATTGACTTCCTTAATCGATGAAAACAACTCGAGCCAATCATCCAATGGAGAGCCAAACAGCGGCTCGTCCCACGAGACGCCCAAAGTCCAAAGTCTCTGAAGAAGACACTTTGCAGAGAATATCACTGGACTGATCCAACCGCTTGGATCAAACATACGAGCTATTACGGACAACACCGTTCTCTTAGTCCAGACTTTTGGTACTTCCAAGTCCACTTTGAATGTGAAAATATCGGTTAGCGGCTGGTACTGCATGCCCAGCACCGCTATCCTGTTGGGATCATCCACATCCTCAAACAGGTGAGGGTTCTGTTGGTGATCCTCCGGGATCCCTTCTAGAACTTTAGGCTCATTAGACAACCACTTACGTAGCTCGTAGCCACCTGTCTTCAATATTTCAATCAATTCATCCCGCAGTAGGAGGGCCTCCTCAATACTTTGGGCTCCGGTGCACACGTCATCAACATACAAGTCACGTGACAGCACGGAAGCCCCACGGGGAAAGCGGATCCGTTCCCGCTCTGCCAATTCAAGCAATGATCTGATGGCGATATAGGGACTAGATTTCAAACCATACGTGTTTGTGTTGAGTTCATACACCGTCACAGGATCCTCAGGGCGCTCACGCCAGAGTATCAACTGGAATCGCCTGTCCTCAGGATGTATGACTGTCTGGCGGAACATCATCCGGATGTCCGCGCCAAACCACTTGATGTCTTCTAAAGTTCAAGATGATGTCAATTATGTCCCTATGCAATTTGGGACCTGAATGCAAACATAGATTCAACGAAACTCCGTTCGAAGTGGGTGCGGACCCATCAAAGACAGTCCGCAACTTGCCCGTTGAGGCCTTCACCACCGCGTGGTGGGGCAAAAAATAATGCTCAGTTGAGCTCCAATCAACTCGAGCCGGAGACATGTGACCCAAATCCTCGTACTCGCGCATAAATTCAATATATTTATCGCGAAGTACGTGGTCACGCTGCATACGTCGCTCCATGGACAGCAGTCGTTTCTCCGCAAGCGCCCTACTTTGCCCTAGGCTAGGACGAGAGGCAACAAAAGGTAACCTAGTTACAAACCGACCGGAGGGCAACCTCTCCGTGGTTGATCGAAAAAGGGCTTCGCACTCAGCGTGTTCCGGATCCATCCTGGAACTCATAGGTGGCTCCTCCACCTCCCAAAACCTTTGCATGGTCTTGGCCAAGGACGCAGATGCGACAACCGGTGGCTCCTCCGCGGTGCCATTATCAAACACAGGGCCCATCAGGGCAAAACCAAAAATCGTAGACACTGCCATCAGTGAAGACGAACCCAGAGCCTTCTGTGTACCCAACAAAATCCAACCCAATACGTCCGAGCCCAGGAGCAAGTCCACTGGGCCGGGATGAAAGACAAAGGGGTCGGCCAAATCCAGACCCGAAACCAAAGACAACACACCCGGCGGTATGTCTGTCGAGGGGTGCCAACCCGCAATGGTATCCATTACCATAGCCGAAGTCGTGATCCTCATTGTGGAGGACTTCAGCGAAGAAAAGGTGACAAGTGTCTGGCCCGTCAGACACTTCACTTGTATGCCACCAACTCCAAGAAGTGGCACAGGCGAGTCTTCCACGACTAAACCTAACTGGCGTGCCACTCGAGTGGTAACCAAACTGCTTTGAGCCCCTGAGTCCAACAGAGCTCTCAAATTAATGGCTTCTCCCCCACGACCCCATACGCGGACCACCGCGGTAGGGAGCAGAACCGTCCGCGGCTCTGTCCCAGCAAGGGAGCAAGCTAGTTACGGGCTCCCCACTCTCTCCAACCCAGGGGCGCGCCACTGACCCGGATAATATGTCGGGCGAGTGCACATCCCCATCTGAGGGGGGGCATAACCCGCGGCCCGGCCATACCTATGGTACGGCGGGTGGTACTCCAGCCGTGGGTACTCGTGCAGCGGCGGAGAAAACCGCTGCGGCTGCATGTGGTGGGTAGTGGTAACCCGCGTGGAGGGGGGTGTCCCCACTCTCCCGTCCGATCTAGGGCCCCCGCCCATGGGGGCCCTATCCGGGGCCTGGCCAGCTACATACTGGCCATGACCTTGGGGCGCGTGGTCCCGGTCCGCCAAGACCCGCGCAGGTACGCGACCCCCTCCCGAGGGGGGTGCGACGAGCGAAGCCGCGTCCTCCGTCCGGTGGTGGAGGGCTTCGCGCAGGAGCGCCCCCGCCCATAGGGGACCCCTGCCTCAACATCCGGGTGCCATCCCCGTTGCGGTTCATGCAAAGCATCGCGTGGTGCCGCCCACGGCATGCACTGCATGGTATGGCTCTGGGACAGTCACGTGCATAGTGACTGCCCAAACAGTAAAAGCAAAGTTCATGCCGCCTTGCCATGCGGCGCCGATCTTGTACTGGCAGTCTCTGCCAGTCCCTGCATTGCAGCAGGCTGTGGCCCATCCGGCCACATTGCAGGCAGTCCGCGTCCCCCGCGACTGCTGCCGTGTGTGCAACCCGCACACCAGCTCCACGCGGTGGCGGTTGCCGTCCCTGTTGGGGCTTCCTCGCCATGAGGGTTCCAAGGGCCTACGTTCAGGCGCTCTGGATGGCGCTGAGTCCGTCATGGTATTCTCAGCAGCCCGTGCCTCAAATTCCAAAAACTTCACCAAGTCAGTGAATGTTGGTAGGGTGGTGCTATCCCGTTCCGCATTCTCGCGCTCAAATCGCGAGCGGATGTCATTGGGTAATTTGCCCAATACAATGTGCACCAGCAAAAAGGACCATTGGTCCACCGGCAGCCCCAGTGTGCGGAGCGCGTTACAGGCCACTGTAACGGGCGTGAGCAACTGCAGGCGCAACTGTGCCCTGTTGGCCACCTTGGGCAGGGCCATCAACTGTGCGGCGTGCGCATCCGCTAACAAACGTAAGTTTTGGTAGCGGGAGTTCAATAACTCCCAAGCCGTATCGTACTGGTCGTCCTCCACCCGGAGGTGCTGGATGAGCGACCGCGCTTCATCCTCAAGAGTGGAGAGGAGGTAGGCCATCTTCTGGGCCTTCGACAAATCCTGTCGTGCTACGACCAGGGACTCAAACATATTTTTATATGCCACCCACTCCTCCATCCTACCCCCAAAGTGGGACAGCTGAAGGGTGGGGAGCCGACCAGTAACCGCTGGTCCTTCCTGTCTAACAGGTGTGCGAGGGCTGGTCCGCCAGCCTGTCTCGCCCTTATTGCGGTCACCGCCTCCGCGATATCATCGTGCAGACTCAGGATCTGGTCCATGTCCGCCATGTGACCTGCGTAGGCCTCCGGGGTAAGATCGGCTTCGGTAAGCGCCGCCATGGCCGCTTCCGCGCTAATCAATCGTGAGTGGAGGTGATCCGCTCTTAGCAGTATGGCGCCCTCCCTGTCCTTCCGGGACAGGAGTCCTCCGGCCGTCACAAACCATCTCAATTCGTTGGCGAGTGTCGCCCTAGCATTGGAGGCCTTCGCCATCGCGTCAAGTCACAAACAAAAAATAACAAAAGGTAAGTAAAAAACAACAAAATCAAGCAACTACACGAAGAACCGCGGTAGGTATGAGAATGGCACAAACCCGGAACGCACGGTACAAACCGCAAACAAATACAAAAAAAGGTTACAAATATTCTTATACAAACAAACTAAGAAAAATCTAATAATTTTTACAAACAATTAATTATTTTTTACAAACGAACAAATAGAGGGTAGATAAACTACGCTCTGCTACCAGACATTGTGCAGAGCAACTACGCTCTGCTGCCAGAAAATGTGCGCAGAGCGAATCCGGACAAACGAAGCGGCGGGAAGAATTCTGTACCGGAACTTCACCGGGAAAAACCACCGGTAAAAAATAAGTACCGGGAAGAAATCTCCACGCGGCACCACGTTTGCCCGACTAAAACCTAAATAACTTAACGCAGTCTGCTACCACCGTAGCTTATGAAGGGAGCTACAGGGCCCTATATGATAACCTAACCTATAAATTAATTACACTTAAAAAACACTTACCAAGCTAAATCTTCTTTCTCTTCGGATCCAAACTTGAGTATCTTCGGGAAGGGGGAATTCCTAATCACCCTACCTAACCCTTGAGATCTCAATTCCCCAGGACAAATAAATAGATTTCTTCCCGTAGTTTCACTCGGGAACAGCCAGATGTGAACCGCCAGCCACGTTTCACCTCTCACAAGAAAAAGTCACCATGACGGGTACACAAACACAAAGTTCAATAGTTATTTAACAAACAGGAAATTCACAAACACAACTCAAGCTAATTAGCAATCAAAGAACGCGGAACCTCTCGCGTATTAAAAATCAAACCGATATCGCATAGGGCAATTGCGACCGTCCGCGAGCCATTCGCGCTAGCAATGTGAAAACCCCGAACGCCCTCTGGCGGCAGCAATGCGAAACGCCCGCGTTTAGTTTTACCCAATATATTACAAACAGTGGTCGTTCCGAAATGCTAGTAGTTTGTAGCTTTGAGACATAATATATTATGATTAAATAATTAGTTATCGACGTGAAAAAGAGCCTTCTTTGAAGGCCAAGTTTCAATAAAAAAAAATGACTTTGACTTTGACAATAGTTTGCAATAGATAGTATCGATAGTATTGCTTTACAATACTATTGATACTATCGATAGTATTTCTTTACAATACTATCGATACTATCGATAGTATTGAATTACAATACTATTGAATTTTTACAAGCTTTCGATAGTGCAATAGTATCGATAGTTTGTTAAAATATAAGGGTCAATACTATCGATAATATCGATAGTTTTGGTTATCATCAATAGTATTGCAAACTATTGGCTATCGATACTATCGATAGTATTGACAGTATCAATACTATCGATAGGCTTATCGATAGTGTGACTATTTTTCAAGGTCGACACTATTGCTGCAACACTAAACAAAACATTGAATATTTGAATAATCGTTCTTTCATTTCATTCCTGTGACGGGTCGCGACCCGATAAGTTGACGTGTGCGCAGTGCCAAGGTGCAGTGTTGTAAAATGGAAGAATTTCTCAATAATGCCAGATTGGCCCATCTCATAGAGAGTATGTCGGGTAAGTTTACCTCTTAAATTACTGTACTAGATAAATACCATCTATATTTTATTCACGAGGTAATTCTGTGTTGCTTTTTGTAAAGTTATATACCTACCTCTTTTGTTTTACGTGTGTGCATGTAAGTTTCCCATTATTATTTCTATTCTATTTGCCTTAAAGTAGGTATAATAAAGAAAGAGCATTCTCATTTGTGTATGTAGCCATGCAGTTACATATACCTACCTACCTACCTACCTAGATAGTTACTGCAGGCCAGGGCCGGTTGCTCAGGCCTAAAAAGGGATTTATTATATACGTGTGTTGTTGGTCAGCTGTGATGTTTAACTGAGTGTTTAATTTATTTTCGCATATTTAATAAGTATTTGCTATGCTATGGCCAGTGTATTGGTAGGTATGTGTGAAGCATGCTGATCTTGGGCCCAGCGCAGGTTAGACCGAAAGGGCGCGCTTTATATGAATGAAAGAAGAGGGGGCGAGGACGCAGACGGCACTCTACGGGTCTATCGCTATACTGTTTGTGTGTCTTCACAAAAAAAATACCGGTTGCTGGCTGCGCGCCGCGCCTTCTGTCTGGTCTCTCGCCTGCACCTTCATCATCAAAGCCATTTTAATGTCCCCTCTTTGGGGCTCAGGATTTTCATATGGATGGATAAGGCGGATGGGCTATGACCCACCACGCGGGCCCAATGCGGATTGGTGGGTTTTAACGACTGCGAACACAGCCGGGTCCAACGAGCTCGTGATACTTTTACATTTTTGGTCACCCATCCAATGACCAACCATCATGGTAGTTGCTTAACCGCCACTATCGCAGGTCGAACGCGCCGACCACTGCGCTACCGAGCTCCTCACTTTAGAGCCTCACAATGTTACTTAGTACTACCAACAAAGTTCTTTTGTCTCTGTAGCTAGGTACCATAAGTTAATTTATGTCAAGCACGACAATCTAACAATAATTCCAACAAAGTTATTTTGTTATTTCGACAACTGAACTTTGTCCTTCATTGGTCCTTCCAACAAAGTGTTATTGTCTCTTCTACAGCTGAAATTTGTAGCTATATTTCTGGCCTGGATGGAGTCCGTTTTAATCTTTCGCTCAGTTAACCCAACAAATATAACCTGTAGGAAGACTGATGAGTAAAGACCGGTTCAACCACGGCGATACGTGACGTGCGCGTTTGGTAATGATAATGGCATAGGTCTCTTCCCGGATCCGGACCACGGATGCAGTTAATATAACAGTTGTGTAGTAATAACCTATAAAAAATATACTTACTAGGTTATCTGTCAACTCTGTGTCAAAAACCATAAAAGAATCCAAAGGCATAGTAGGTAGTTACCATATTAATTCTGTGCTAAAGGCTAGAAACGTATTGTGTATTGTTTTGCTTTATTTACTTTCAGCGGAGGGAGTGACATTGCAAGATTTATTAGAGGCAAGTGACGAAGAACTGTCTCTGCTAACTACTAAAGTTGGGGATAGAATCAGATTGAGATCTGCGGTTGCCAAAATTCGAAACGATAATGTTAGTCTATTTATAGTATTTTAGGTAGTTAGATGGTAGCTTTGATTGAAGGCCTCTACCTGCACACAACATCTCTAGCATGTGCTGCTTCCATTACGTTGGCTTTGCAGTCTCAGCATACCAGCCCATACCTATATGTACGGTATAAGGTCACTGACCTGAATTGACCAGTAACCCGTGTACGAGTCAGGATTCTACCAATAAGCGCTCGCCTTGATTTTAATTTGAAACAATAATATGTTTTATTATTCTTGATATAAAATTGCGATTAAACCCAAATCCATGGGCTATTCTTATCATCTTTTTTTCATATATAAATGGTATGGGCAATCAAGCAGACGAGGCACCTGATGGTAAGTGCATCCGTCGCCTATGCCATCTACTCTGACGCAAATTCAAATGGGACAGCAAATGTGTTAGGTACCCACCCTGAGACTTAAGCTGTTACGTCTCATGTGCTTGTAATTTCGCTGGCTAACTTGCCCCCATTAATCCGGAACACAGCAGTGCGAACACTATTAAGAAGTTTATAGTTATAATAATGTTCATTATACTTTGTTTTTATTTTAGAATTCATCAAGTAAGGCGACCGAATTTGCTGTAACCAATCCTGACGGATTTCTTATAACAGCTGATGAAATTCAAGTGGCTTTGCCTGTGAGACAAAATGCCGTCATTTTAAATGATTTACAACAGGTACGTAGTTTGAAGTGATCGCGTATTATTTTCCGTTTATCCGAGAGGTGGGCAGCAACGCCTCCCGTGAACACAACAGCGTCTCTATACAAACACTGCGGTCACCAACCTGCCTGCCCAGCGTGGTGACTATGGGAAAAATCCTCCATTCTGGGGGAGGCCTATGTCCAGCAGTGGACTGTAATAAGCTGATTATGATGATGATGTAATAATTTTATAGAAATAAATCTAAAACTCTGCCCTGATGATTTCAAATGTGTGATTTTAAAACGTTTAATTAAATCCGCGTAATATTTGCAGGACACAAATCTTAATTCTTCTGTACACCTCATAGAACAAGAGTTACTCGAGCCGAAGGTAAATAATACAAGTATTTTTAGGGTTCCGTACCTCGAAAGGCAAAAAACGGAACCCTTATAAGATCATTTTGTTGTCCGTCTGTCTGTCAAACTTTTTTTCTCAGGAACGCTTAAAGGTATCAAATTGAAATTTACATCGAATACTCGGATCCACGGTCTCTTTCTGTAAAAAAATTACACTAGTTTACAATTTTTTTTTTTATACCCTCAAAGCTACTAGGTTTTTTTGATAGATCTGTATGTGTGGAATATAGGTCTAATTATAAATTTCCTACATCACGTAAGATTTGTGAAATAAAATGTGTCAAAAATTCGAAATTTTATTTTTCGCTAATATTTTGCGACAGTATTAAAATAAGTAATTCTAAAAATTTTAACATGTTTTATAGCTGTAATTATTATAACACTCTTCAATAATGTAAAGCAATTCAATTTTAAATTTTACAATTTTTATTTTCTGGAAAAACTTTTTTTGAAAGTTGTGTTAATTTCTCCATCATTTTATGGTTATAGTCCTTGTATGGAGAAAATAACACAACTTTCAAAAAATGTTTTTGCGGGAAATAAAAATTGTAAAATTTAAAATTGAATTGCTTTATATTATTGAAGAGTGATATAATATTTACAGCTATAAAACATGTTGAAAATTTTAGAACTACTTAATTTTATACTGTCTCAAAATATTACAGAAAAATATTTTTTTGAATTTTTGACACATTTTTTCGCAAATCTTACGTGATGATGGAAATTTATAATCAGACCTATATTCCACATATATAGATCTATCAAATAAACCTAGCAGCTTTGAGGGTACACAAATTGTGTAAACTAGTGTAATCAATATTATACGTCAACGCGATCAAGAAATATTACCATATTTTTTGCGAATTTTCGCATATTTTGCGATTTCAGGCAGTAATCAAAACTTGATCGAAATGCAAAGTTAAGTTTGTTTTTGAAACTAGTTAGTCTTTTAGTTAGAGCTATAATGTGAGATGCTTTGCGTGTACGGAACCCTCGGTGCGCGAGTTTGACTCGCACTTGGCCGGTTTTTTTTTATGTTTACTTAGGGAGACGGGAACAGCCTTTTTAAAAACTTATTTGTTTCAGGATTTTTCATTTCCTTTAGATTTTTTTGACATTGACGAGCAAGATAAAGCCGATGCATTAAAAAATCTTTTATTAAAACAAACAACCGGCAAAGCTTTGCTGGAAAAATCGAAGAGTGGTGCAGCTTTGACCTCGAGAGACAGGAGCTACCTTGTCAGTTTGATAGTTGAATACGAGCTTCAATCTTTAAAGAAAATAAACCAGACAATCCGAAAAGACGTGTGGCAAAAATGGGCCAACGAGATCCCCGTGTTATTCAAAGGCGAAAATAAGAATTTGTATTATGTGCCCTTTCACGTCGTGGACGGCAAAGTTATACAAGCTAGCGGTCTTATACACAATCGGCTTATAACCCACCGCAGAAGTTTGACGCCTGAATCTAAAAAGCGCAAATTAGGTAGCGAAAGCGGTGACAGCAACGACAGTGGCTGCAGCTCCAAAAGTTCAAACCCTCCCGTTGAAACGAGCAAGCGGGTACGGCCTTTACCTGATGGATTGAATGTAAGTGACCAAGAAAACTCGAAAAAAGCATTAAATTGGCTTCAAGGATCCTCTTCCCCTCATGATATGCTCATATCGAAGTGGCAAGCAACCTTTGATCTTCGCACTAATATTCTCAAGGAATGTACATACATCGATTATTTCCAAAAATTTGCGGCTCTCAAACTGCCGAATGGATACGAATTGGTGAGTTTAATTTTTTTTTAACATTACAGTTTATTTTTTTCTAATATTTTTTTCTAGTTCTATGTTCTTTGTTTAGTAAGTTAAATTTAATTTAAACTTAAATAAAACTTAACTATAAAAATAACTTACCTAATATTCTATCTGAACAATAATAATAGGTATAAAAAGTAAAACATTTAATTTTCCAAGCAATTACCAACTTAATTTTACTATTTCACAGCTCACTACAGATTTTGAGGCCGTGTACCCAAAAGCAAACCGTGAATTCGAAGAAAACTTTCCCATAATTAAACAAAAGCTCCTAAAATTGCTTGCCGAAAAGGCAGAATCTAACAAAGTAGAACAATCAACGCTGGATTTGCTGGAATTAGCTTCTGGTAATAAACTATATTTTTATTATTATCGCAGATATAGAATCACTAATGAAGGTTAGGTTTTCCTAAATGTTGTGCTTACCTACATAATTATATCCCACTTATTTGAAAAGGGAAGGAAAACAACGTGAGAAAATCGACACGCCTAAACCGTCATATTTAGTAATCAGTTAGGTACCTAGCCTGTAATCAGAGATTTGATCTCGATCTGATAACTTTCTAATCGTATTGAATAAGCTATTTCAAGCAAACCGTCTTCATTTATTTTTGAAATTTACATAATCTACCTAATTTTATTAATAATATATACTTCTGACACTCAGGCACCAGGCAAACAAATACGAACAGTATTTGTCTGGGATGGGAATTGAACCCAAAACCTTTGGCGTACAAACAGGATCACTACCCATTATACCAATCGACTAGCAAAATTAATATAGTCTATGTGTTTCTTATACAGTTGGTGAAGAACAAACGAACGTAGCCGCGATACTGGGAATCGTTACCCTACTTCGACAGATGCCCATCATAGCTGTACCAAAAAAGAAAGTATGGAGGTTGTCAAGAGATGAAACCAGGAACGGTTTTCTACCACGCGTTGCAACCGCATCAGAAATAGGGACATATTGCATCCAAAGGGATATGCTCTATCTCGAAAAAGGTATTCCAAACCAGCCCTTTATCCTAGCGGTGGGACCAGCCTGGGAAAAAATACAACAATATGAGATTGTTATCACTGCAGAAATACGATACCAGGTACCTACAATTTGTGCGGCTATAAAGCATATATACAATATGTATTGGGCCTTGGACTGTGCATACCCAAAGGTAGCTACACCGTGTTGGATGTTGATCCAACTCGCTATTTTCAAAATGACTTCAAAGTATGACGTCGAAGGAGTTCCTTTGAGAGAACTTATGACCAGATTAAATGCTGTAAATTAAAATATTTTTGTATAACAAATACTGTTCAATACCAAGATGATTATTTGCGCGGTTTGCAACAGTCGTTTTCCCACTTTTAAACGGTTGAAATCCCATATGGATTTTTTTTTCATAAAAAAGAGGTGATTACTTTTTCTTGTCCAAGTATAAACTGTTTCAGAACGTATCACATTTTTAGTTCATATAGAAGGCACTACCTAAAATGTCATCATTTGGCTCTTACTAATTCAGTAAATAATGACGAAGAAATAGAAACTAATAGTAATGAAGAAGTTTTAGGCGATATTATAAACGATAATGCAGAAATTTTAGACAATCCAGTAAATATTAATGGCGAAAATGTACGCAATCCCTCCCAAACCGACGTAATTTTACGAAATAACTCTTCCACTCCTATGGACGTTAGTTTAGCTCAGTTAATGTCATCTCTTTATGCTAATCCTCAGGTACCACAAAATGTTGCTGATACTGTTTTTGATGGTATAAAAAAAATTTTCGATAATTCTGTCGTTCCTCTTTTAGAGCAGAGTAGCAGTGATGCCATTGATACAATAGTAAGAAACATTGATTCGTCTTTATCAAATTTGGGCAGCTATCACTTAAGACTTAAATATTTTAAAGATCATGGGTCCTACATCGAACCTATTTCATATACAGTAGGGAGTAGATATGACTTTGTAAGAAGTGACGGCCGTAGGTTATATAAATCTGTTGCATCTAATGCTCACTTTATCCCTCTGAGAAACGTTTTAGAGAAATTCTTTTTGTTGCCAGACATATTACGCGAAACATTGCAACATATGAATGACCTACTAGCACATGACGCGACCCAAACAATTAAACACTTTTACATGGTTCTTTTTGGCAATCTAGACGAGCGCTATATCAAGATAAATTGGTAATGCCCATTTTCTTACAAATCGATGACTTTGAACCACTGAATGCTTTGGGTAGTCATAGCTCTATTCACAAATTAGGCGCTGCCTATGTTTCACTACCTTGTTTACCAAAAACAGTATCAATCTCAGCTAACGAGCATATTTTTGGCATTGTTATACCACTCTTCAGATCGCGTGGAATTCGGGAACAGAGTAATATTTCAACCTTTAATTGACGAATTGAATTATTTGAGCAAACAAGGGATTTTGTTTAACCTTCCAGATTTTAAAGGCACAATTTTTTTTGAGTTGGGTCTTATTCTTGGCGATAACTTGGGTCTTCACAGTATCACTGGATTTGCTGAAAGCTTTTCTTGTAATTTTCCATGTAGAAATTGCAAAGTTAACAAAAACGAAATGTCAGAAATGTTTCAGGAGGATAGGTCATTATTGAGAAACATGGAAAATTACAGAGAAGACTTGAGAAAAAGTAACGTTTCACTTACTGGAATAAAAGAAGAATGCATATGGTTGCGTGTTGAAAACTTTGAACTATTTTCCCAAGTTGGTGTAGATGTAATGCATGACTTAAACGAAGGCGTAATCAAATACATAATGTGTGAGATTATTGTTGCTTTCATAGACAAAGCTAAGTACTTTTCCATACAACTTGTTAATAATAAACTCGCATCATTTGACTTTGGTCCTGATAAAGCAGACGTTCCGGTATCGCTGTCTATAGAACATTTACGGAAAGGGAATTTGCGCTTAAGCTCTTCAGAAGTGAACACTTTGTGTAGATATTTTGGTATCATGTTTGGCGATCTAGTTCCTCGAAATGATAAATATTGGGCCCTTTATGTTCAACTTATGCTTTTATTAGATGTTGTTATGTGTTCAGAATTTCGCCCAGAAATAACAACATACTTGCAACATTTGGTTTCGACAATTTGCGAAATGTACACAATATTATTTGCTCAAAACCTCAAGCCAAAGTTTCATAATTTATTACACTACCATACAGCAATGCTTAAATTTGGACCTCTTCGCTATATCTCATCTATGCGTTTTGAAGCCAAGCATCGCCCCAATAAGTTAGCATCAAAGTCATCGACAAATAGAATAAATATGACTCTGTCCATCGCAAAAAGGCATCAATTGATATTAAACGACATCTTTTTGAACAATAAATTAAAAAAATATATTAGTTTTGGGACTCAACATGTAATTCCATTGCAAGTGACTTCATTACTTGCACAAAAATTTCAGTGGAACACTGTTGATGATATAAAGTCGGTGTCTTGGGTCACCATATCGTCTACACGTTTTCATAGGGACGCTGTTATTGTTTATCGTATTGAACCAGATAACATCCATTTCGCCACAATACTAAACGTTTACGTGTACAAAGAGGGTCATATAGTTTTTGAGGTGTCGCCTTTTTACACAGTTGGATTTGATGAACATTATTTTGCCTACTGTGTCCAAGATATTCCAAAGAATGACACGATGTATGTTGACTATAAGACCATGCAATATAAGTATGTTTGTAATCTCATAAATGTGAGTTACGGTGGACTGAATTTGAAGTATATTATTTTGCGGAAGCCTTTGTAACTTCTAAATTCTGTTTAACAATCAAATGGTCGAAGAGTAGGAAGTAGTCGATCCTACCATATCGCCTATTAAGATGTAACTATTTTTAGGTGTTGTGTCTTAGTAAGACATGTCTAAGGACACAAGGTTGACTTTGGGGTCACATTTTTTAACCGGTCCGATTTACGAAAGTGCCAGGTTTGGCTGAGCAACTTGATTTAATCAACACTTCTTGAGGAGCACTATCAAAATTTTAGCATGTTTGTTCAGCCCAGACAACCTTGTATGCTTCGACATGCCTTACTATAAAACACAACACCGGGGCAAATTCCACTAATTACAAATGAAGATATCGTGTCTCAGTTGTGTCTCAAACGCCAAAGAAATTGTAATAAAGCATGGAGATCCTATAAAGATCTTGTCGCTTTAGTGCTATCTCTATGGCTTTTGAGACACAACTGAAGCACGATATCTACGTTTGTTATTAGTGGAATTGCCCCTGGTAATAGTTTGGTAGATGAGGTAGGGTCTTTTGGTCGGAGAGTAGGGTGTTGTAAACCCTACCCGGGTTTACAACACCCTACTCTCCGACCAAAAGTCCTGTGTGATTTTATTTTAAGAATAAATGAGTGTGTATAAGTATTGATCGTATGCTTAATATTAATGATTAAATGTTAATGTTACAAACCGGAGTAAGAATGTAAATCTTTAAACGTAAACGGGGCTTTTATTTTTTGTAGTAAATAAATCGTCTCTGTAATTAGGTCTTATATTTTTCTCTGGAATAAAACTTACTCTTGTTTAGTAACGGTTATTCATGTGACACGCATATAAGTACGTTTATATTAATAAGTAATATTGTGTAGTTACAATTTAAACTTTTAAGGGCATCACATAAGGTGGTTTGGCCGGAAGCTCACTGGCACTCGAGGTTGTTAAATTATTTTAACCAGACTACTGAAAATAAAATACATGGACTTCCTTTTGTTTGGGAATAGTACTAAAGTGCGGTGATTTATATTACATTATATTTTATACTATTATGACGAACTTTTTAGAATAAGTTATCGATTCCGTTCAAAACGATTTTTTTGTATCTTCAGTAGTTTGATTTTAATAAACTAAAAACCTCGAGTACTAGTGAGATTCCGACCGAAACTATTAGGATTAAGAAAGGCCTGCAAATTATTATCGTTTCTTATACAAAGGTATTGAAAGTTAAATTTTCCCCTTTTTTAATTATTTTTTTCATTTCTATAACGTTTATTTGGCAGGTATCCATCCATACTTAAGTATGTCTGTTGGGAAAGAAGTACCTACTTTTTTATGTGTGTAATAACTTATCCGTAATAAATAAATTAAGGTTAAAAGTATACTAGCTATGTTAACGATACTGAACAACCTTCCAAGAGAACATATGTATAAATATTGAAAAAAAAAAACTATATATTGACCTGTATACATCAAACGATCATACGTACATCTGATACAGCTATATAATAAAGTATTATTGTTTTTTTCAGAATTTGACCTATTTTTTTCTTTGGAAAAGATGATAAGGGGTCATCCATAAAGTACGTCACACGTAAAGGGGGGAGGGGGGGGTCGACAAAGTGTGACATAGTGTGACAAGGGGTGGGAGGGGTACTAAGTTTCGTGACATCACATTTCAAAATCTATTATATCTAGAGGTAGTAATCGCGTAATTTGAAATATTAATTATAAACTAAAAAATATTTCCAACTTGTTTTGTTGACAAGTTCATACCCGCTCTAGTGACACGCGCCGATCGCCTCCGAGCCCTTTGACGAATGCCGCCAAACGCTCGCGCGTGATTTTATTGTTTATATTTCATTCGAAAATTGACTTTCGCGAAGTAACGACGTCGTTTTTTTAGTTGTGCTATTTTGTAGATATAAACATATTTTAATAAATCAAGTTCAAAATGAACAAAAATATAGATTAAGTTAATCTTTACCATAGATTATACGAAACTTACGGTGCAACTTACGCTGATAAAAAAAAACAGCATATACAGGAAGAAGTTAATACCTTATGGAAAATTTTGAAAAGTAGTGACAATATCGAAGGTGAAGTGGAATCCAATGAAAGCCACTAACCAACACAAACAACTTCATAACAAGCAACATGAAGTTTCCATTGCAAAAATTCGTCCTCAAAGAATAGCAGCTAGACGTGCCAGAGAAATTCTTTGTTTGGATAATAATGATGATGCCATATGGTTGGATGAAAAAGATGTTGACACCACAAATGTTCCTGACGTGAAAAACCTTAATGAGAACGAAGTGACTGCCATGCCAGTTATAAATAATTTAAAGGAGTGGGTTCAAAGTCCATGGACTGAAGATGATTGAGTTTCTTTTTTTTTCTTTATATTCAATAGTTTATTGCTTTGTTATTGTTTCAAATATTTGATACTAGCTGTCGCCCGCGGCTTCGCCCGCGTGAGTTTCGCTTAGATGAAAAATCTTTTTGTGTTCTAAACTGTTTCAGATGTTTCGGATTTTCGATTTTTATATGTCTACAGAAAATGTTCATCAGATTAATCAAGTTTTGCTAAGGCGCCATTTCCATATATGTTATAGTGTAGCTGGTCTCTTGGAGCTTTTCATCAGATGTTCCCGATGTTTCATATCTTCAATTTTTATACGTTAGCAGAAAATGCTCATCAGGTTGGACGACTTTTACTAAGGCGCCATTTCCATATATGTTATAGTGTAGCTGGTCTCTTGCAGTTCTTCATCAGATGTTCCAGAACTTCAATTTTTATACGTCAGCAGAAAATGCTCATCAGGTTGAACGACTTTTGTTAAGCACCATATCCATATTTCTTATAGTTTAGCTGTTCTGCTATGGTTCTTCATCATTTCCAGTTTTCAAAATCAATTATAGCCTATATGTTGCCCAGGCTTAATAGCTATACAACAAAAAAAGTTTCATTCAAATCCGTCCAGTAGTTTTTGCGTGAAACGTGTACATACATACAGACAGACAGACAGACAAGAAATTCCAAAATTTTTTTTTGCTTCCTATTGTTCTTTTTAAGTGTCCCTCTATCCATTTTAGTCAAAAATACTAAATGTACAGACAAAATATTTTTACTGTTTTATTATATGTATAGATGATGTTGATTTCATAAAAAAGTACTTAATTTAAATGGAAATAAAACTGAATTCGGAACTGCTGTTTTTATTTAATAATTTTTCGATGTGAAATTGCAAAACATGTGACGTCACACTAGGGAGGAGGGGGGTCTCAGAAATGTGACCACCTGTGACAAGGACGGGAGGGGGGGTCAAAAAATCATGAAATTCGTGTGACGTACTTTATGGATGGCCCCTAAGTATCGATGCGATGACCTAGTACAGGGTGAAATTGAAGCACCAACCAGACCAGGAATCTGAACAACTTTCATTAAGGAACCAACTCCGACATTGCGAAAAAAAAAATTGCTGTTCCATAGATTTTGGCCAAGTAGTTTTAAAGCAGATTTTTTTCGCGATGTCGAAGTTGGTCCTATAATAAAATTTGTTCAGGTTCGTGGTCTGAGTCACTTCTTAAAAGTTTACCTTATCCTTCGCCTTAATAAGGTCGCGGACTGTAGAAGGGCTGATTTCAATTTTACCCTGTAGAAGTTTCACCCGCTAATTTATTAGATTATAAGTATTAATTAAAGGCATTTGGTGATATAATAATAATAATTTGTAATAACTTGATAAGTTAATAGTATTTTATTATATGATGTGTATTCAAAATAATTAAGTCTTTTATTTAATATTTATGATCCCTCGTCTGCAACAAGAGCAAATTAACTTTATAATAAGTTTATTCCTTTATAATAGTCTCATTGCAACTTAAATTTTGTCTCTGTAGTAATGCCTTCAACGTTGTGAACCTGAGAACTCTTTAAAAAGCAAATTACTCTTCAATATTATTTGCAAAATAGTTGTTGTTGTTAAAATTTTCTGACAGCAACAATTAATTCGCAAATAACATAAAAAAGTAATTTGCTCTTTTTAAGAGTTGTACGTTTAACAACATTGAAGGAATTGCTACAGAGACAACACTCTGTTGTCAAAGGGACAATATAAGAGTTGTTAGATTAACAACGTCGAAGAGATAATTTGGTTAAGTTGCATTGCTACAGAGATAACGCTCTGTTGTCAAAGGGACAATATAAGAGTTGTTAGATTAACAACGTCGAAGAGATAATTTGGTTAAGTTGCATTGCTACAGAGATAACGCTCTGTTGTCAAAGGGACAATATAAGAGTTGTTAGATTAACAACGTCGAAGAGATTAATTTGGTAAAGTTGCATTGCTACAGAGATAACGCTCTGTTGTCAAAGGGACAATATAAGAGTTGTTAGATTAACAACGTCGAAGAGATAATTTGGTTAAGTTGCATTGCTACAGAGATAACGCTCTGTTGTCAAAGGGACAACATAAGAGTTGTTAGATTAACAACATTGAAGAGAAGGTTAGGTTACACTACATTGCTACAGAGACAAAAGTCAGTTGTTATAACGACAATATTAGAGTTGTCAGGTTGACCACTTTAAAGAGAAGGAGAGGTTAGGTTACATTGCTACAAAGTTAATGTTTAAACATAAATGAGACAATGTTACGCTGTGACTTTATGACAACGTTAAACATTGTCCGTAAACTTTGTACTTCTGACCACGTATTACGTTGTCGAAGAATTTTGTTAATTCGGCAACAAAAATCTGACAATAAAAACGTTGACTTATTGAATAAATTACTTAAAGGGTTGTGTGTGGTTAATGTTTTATTGTTTAATTGACAACAATTTTGGCTCAGTGTAGGTACCTACGTATTTATTTTCATGTTTTATTTGTTAAGGCCTCTAGCATATACAAGGTGTAACGGAATACCTATATCCATATCGATTGTGCTAACTGTGATAATGGTTTTAAACTAGTTCCAAACATTTTTAGTCTTGTATGTTTATGATTTAATTTTTAATTTTAAGAAAACCATACAGGCACACATTTTTCCAATTTGAATTGGCACAACACTATTCACCACTATGACAGTAAACAGCTGTTGAATTCAAGGTCAATCATCTACAACAATCAAAATTAAATCACACCTCCTTGATTCGGCGCCTGGTATTGTAATAAATTAGAATTTGCAAAAGAGGTTCCGCACTCTTATTTGCAAATGTCTGTATGTCTGAAGATTTGACATTCAGACAAGATAAAAAAAGGGTTTGACAAAATTTTCAAATGAACTCTGAATAAGGCGTCGCTTCTACCTTGTTAGGCTGATATGTGATCCTAGTATGGTCAAAAATTAAATTTAAAAAATATCATCTTCATGGAACATGACAATAAAATTAAGGGTAAATATTGGTTTAATACAAGGGATCCATGGAACAATGGGAGGTTCATTCGGAAAAATATCCTAATTATCAGCAACACCGACTTCGTGGAAGTCCGTGTTGCTCTAAGTAGGATATTTATTTATTTTGTACTAGGACTGCATAATCAAAAAGGTGATGTGAGTTTGGCTAATAAAAGACGGGACTGGACTTTTTCCGAAAATGTACCTGGCAGGACAGCACCAATATTAAAAAGTAACTGTCAATATGCCTGAGTTGTTGACTTGTCAAAGTGAAAAATATTTATGCGAGTTATTTGATTTCTAATTAAATACGTGATGAAAACACTGAAAAGCGACTTGCGAATGGTTTTTTTTTACAATGATTAATCAATTTAAAGTAAGTTAAAATTCCCGCCGCTGCTGTGCTGCGCCGCTCTGCACGTGTAGGCAGTTTCTTTGTGAAAACATTGGTTTAAACTGTCAAAAGGTGACGAAAGCGGATACTGCTCAAAGTACCAGGTTTTCATAGTAACCGAGAAGGTGAAATAATTTGTGTTGTGATATGTGTGTGAGCAGTGCAAAGACATTGAAATATCCTGAATAGTGATGTGCAGTGTTTGTTTACATGGCAAAGATTTCGTTTTATCATTTATTTTTTTAACACTCCTTTTTAAAAGTGCTGAAAATAATCTGAAACTTCACAGAAAGGATCTACCCACGGTAACGAATCTTTCCACTTTGTATAGTAATACCCTTTCCGTTACACCTTGTATATGATTATGACATTTGGCTAGGTACAGGTTCCTGTAATTCAAACACAAATCGCTTCTCACTCACCTGTTGCATCTTATCGAAGTCGAGCGCGGGCCGGTGGCGGCGCGGCGGCGGCAGCGGCATCCGTCTGCGGCGCGGCGACGCGGGCGCGCGCTCACTGCGATCACTACGCTCACTGCGCTCGCTACGATCACTGCGATCACTGCGCACGCTCGCCGCCGGCCCGGCGCACGCGCACGCGCCGCCCGCGCGCCGCGGTTTCAGCGCTTCTAGCGGCGGCGATGTGCGGAAGCGGACTGGGGTTTCTACCTGCAACCGTTACACATCGAACATACATCTCGTGCTTGATTTGAAGATTGCTGGTTAAAATTGAAGGTCGCGAAAGTTCAAAGAAGTTAGCACACATAAATTATGAGGCTGACAATGTGATGTGTATTAGAATGGCATACCTTAGTGTCTTCATCGTCGTCGGAGGGTGGTCTCGCGGCGCGATCCTCCGCGTCGCTGTCAGGATAGGGCTGCGCGGGCCACTTGCGCTTCTCTGGCGCCGCGGGCGGCGGGGAGGAGGCGCCGCGCCGCCGCGACTCGGGCGCGCCCCCGCCCCCCGCCCCGCCCGCCCCCGCGCCCGCCCCCGCCGCCGCCTGCCGCCCGCCCGCGCTGCCCGCCGGCGCACCGTTGATCACCTGTGACGCGATGATGCTTGCGTTTTATGATGCGATTATGCTTACTACTGGTATGGAGAATCTGGCAATGGTAATGCGAACTCGGTCTTTGACTTGAGATATATTGGGTAATGGAACTAGTATTCAAATAATTTGTGTACCAATTACATGGTGTGAATGACAGGCAGTCTAGAGAGAGATTACATTTTAGAAAGCCATGCTATATTGAACCTAAAAACCTAGCATCTGTGCCCACATTTCTTGTTTATTACTAGCTCTGCCTCGCATATTAGCTCCCGTGGAAATTCAGGATTATGGACAGCCTGGCTATCGTACACAAAATTCTTCTTATTTAAGAAATATGCTCGGTAAATTGTCGAAATATTGTCGGTACCACGCCTTTCTATTCTCGGCTTTACATTTAAGGTCTTGATACGACACGACGACGCCTGCCGCCTTCTCTTTACATAACTCTTTCTCGATCTCCCTGGACCTTTTCTTCCCTTCACCTTTCCTTCAATTATATTTTTAAACATTAGTCATCATGTCATATCAAGTGGCCAACCATTCTCCCTCTCCTGTTCTTAATTTCACTAAGTAGACTCTTCTTTATATTTACAATCTTCAGCACTTCCTCGTTAGTACATAGAATTAATTCATGATATGTCATGTCATGGTGTGTAGTAGATTGTGTTGTGTGTCTGTCTGCACCCGGTAGACAGTATCTATCTCCTGTATGTATGCAGGTATATAACTAGTGTAAGTTGCCGAGACGGGCGACGGATTTTCCAGCCCAGCGCGTCTCAAAGTGATCGGCCAACTACGAGAGGTTAGTACCTTCAAATTTCAAAACTAACAGAATTATGTACTTGTAAAATAAATAACGGTTAAATCGGTCGGGTGAAGAGAACAGTTTTACTAAGAGGATGTTGGATATATGTGGACATTATTTATTGTCTTACTCCTGTCCCGAGTCTTACTTATATTAATCCACAAGTGTGTGTGTTACTAGATAAAGTTTAAGTCGTCCCAAAATAAACTTAAAAACATTGCTCGTTTCTGAAGGTCAAAAAACGAGAACACTAGATCTAATTATCTTTGTTTTCAATTAATAGTAGATTTTACAACAAGTGCACAAAACGAATCATTTTTATCCGAGACTTTTAGCAGCCCGAGCCGAAGGTGAGGGCTGATAGTAATGTCGAGGATAAAAATCGTTTTGTGGACGAGTTATAAACTCTGCTTTTCACTTCGATTGCGAGGAAATAAATCAAATTGAAGAAATTAATAAACGCACGAAAAAGCATGAGCTGTTTCCCGCCGCTTTATTTTTTTAAATCTTACGACATTGATAGGCTTGGGCTGCAGACCTATACAGCCTACTATTAAATTAATTTTGTAATAATATTCTTAAATTAATTAAATAACATACAGTACTTGAAATTAAATTTTAATATCTTTTATGTTTCAAAAAACACATAAGGCAAAAAAAATAAAAGTAAATATTATAAAATAACAAATTCTATCTATGAACTTTTTATCGTGTTTGGCTGTATGGCTCATTTTCTATGCCTTAATATAGATACATTTTATGAGTAGATACGTTAATGCCCTTGTGCACAAAATTCGATTTTGTGCAGCCTATATCCTGCACAAATAAGCACTTTCAGAGCATGAGAAGTGAAAATGAAATTTAAAACGCCCAGTGGCGCCCTCTTCGCCGTTAAGAAAAACATGATTTTGCGTAAGCTCGCGTTGCAAGCCAAACAAACCTTGCAGTCTACAGCTATTACGTGTTTCTTTTTGCAATTAACACAGGGCCGGGACAAAAGAATGTCTAATTCGGAGCCGGGAAGATAAACAAATGTCGCGGGGCCCGGGGCGGCAGACGGAAAAATGAATAAAACCAAATTGTTTTGTTCTAAAGAGCGTCGATTGCGAGCCACCATGAATTGCGGTGGTTTGTGAAAACAAACAAGTTTTTTGAAAAAATACGGCGCACCAACAAGTATAGTTGCTAGACGGGAAACGTATCAACGACTAAAGTCTTTCTTCTGACAAAACAATCGAACCGAACAAGATAGCAAAAGTGTGTTGTTCTATTACGCCGTTTTCTATTACACAGTTTCACTGGCGTTTTTTCCGTGTCAACAATTTATTATTTTTCTATGCTCGGAAATACGGTATAGCTCTTCGTCTATAGCGTATACTTTTCTAAATTAACTTTCCTAACGCTTTGTTCTACTCGACAGTTTCAGTGTATCGGACACGATGTTGCTGAACTGAAGGTAAATATCAAAGGAGAGGAATCCGTGCCAGGAACAGTGTCGCTGGGTGTTGATTAAGTTCCGAACCAATAACGATGAGCCTTTCAACAAGACTTCGAGCATTTGCGCTCGGCTTCGCCCGCGTGAATTTGTTTTCACCCCTTAGGGAGGAATTGACAAAATTATATCAAAATTTAACTCTGCAAAAAGTTTCTACTTTAAGCGTTTTCCTGTTTGCGTTGATATTATTATCAATCAGTCAGTGATTTCGAAAAGACATCCTCAAATCCCTCTCTCTCTTTCTCCTGTCTATTCAATAACAGACAGTGATAGCACGAGAGTTGAGAATATCTTTGCTTGAAATGCTTTTGCTATTTTAATCAAAATATATTTTGACCCTACGAGTAAGTATCATATACATAGTAGATTGTTAGATCGAAAGAGCGAGAAAAAACATAAGTATTATAAGTAAAATAGGTAAGGCTCGTTAACTTTTATAAAATTTATGTAATGTATACGGTTTGCTGACGAGGGAGCCACTAGATTCGGTTATACCTATTATGTAGTTTCAATTTAGACTTTACTATTTCAGTCTAGATTTTTAAATCATCAATAGCAATTAATTCAGCAACGGCGGCGGCGGCGGCATTTTTGAATCATCAAAAAGCCAGCACAAAACCTTCAAAAATCATTACACTAGCTCAAATAATCGCAAGGTTTTAAAAATTAAAAACTGCACCGCTCTCTTGACGCCGACGACGCTGCAATTTGTCATTTTTTTATCGTCTAGTAATTTTCAGCGACACGGGGGCGTCGACCTCAGCTTTAACTTTTTAATCTGCTTAAGCGGGATATGCACGGGCGTTGCGATACTTGCAGCCGAGGGAAGTTCCACAGATAATAGAATCTAGCGACGGCTGTCCAACTGCCAAGCTGTCATTGTCAAATTAGGAGGATATGCATGTATGCATGGCTACCGGGATAGATTTTAAACTCGATTCAGACGGGAGTGACTCTGTTAGTGGGTGATATAATTGGGGAAATTATTCAGTGCCGTGGATTGAGCCAGACCACTAACTATAGCTTTTGTTTTTATTCTCCAAATCCGTGGTCGGTCAATTTATCAAGCATCGTAAACCTAAGTAAGTAGGTACCTACCTAATTTCAATTTTTTTTTATATTGGACAAAAAAATTAACTGGTTTTTGCACTTGAATCGCCAAATAATATTGATTTCATGAGTTTTGTGTCAGGAATAACCATAGACTTATTATATATTCTAGTATAGAGTAAGTCTCCCTTTAACCCAGAATATGTGCGCGTACGTAAAATTTTACTAAAGAATGTACTTCGGTATTCCTATGACACGTCAACAAGTATAGTGAATTTCTCACAGAAGCTCAAATAATAAAGCACAATTTGACTTGCAGCCATTACAGACGTCTTCATATTTAAGCCCCAGTGCCGTGGAAGACAAGCTGATTAAAATTACAACAGGTGGTGGCGGCGGCCGTCTTGTAACTTATTAAATCTGTGGAGGCAGTTACGATGCATTTACCGACACAAATAGAATGCTCTATTGAATCAATCATTTATTTTGCTTCTGTACAGTTGGAATTCATAATAGGCTAGCACTAGGAATTCATAATAAGCCCTTTCCAGCATAAATAATAAAGGCTAAATTAATTAATTCTTCGTATTTAAGCGCTCTGCTCTTGTCGGTAAATTTATTCGAAATTATTTTCATGTTCGCTATTTCTCTTGGACATCTTACGAAAAAATAACTAACACACAGATTGATCAAAGCCCTTGATATCATCGTAAAGATTGCCCGGATTTTTTATCATCAAATAGCATCAATATCTTGCGAACGAGGACCGGAAGGCTTTGCACTAAAGAGGTTTTCAGTTAGCGACAGGAAGGGAAGGCACAAAGGGCCGAAGAGCGAAGACGGAAGCCGCCAAATTGAGGCTATCGAGAATAACTAACGGCATAATTGGAGATAGTGACCCTCGCTCAATAACGGAGGCGAGGTTCAGGCTTGTGTATGAAACGATATGCATGGGGTTTGATTTAACAAGAATATTCTACACCATTCGTCTATCATCTCATAAATTTGTATTGTATACCAATCTGACTCAAGTATGGTAGTTTTTATAGGCCACCACTTGCTTCCTGTGAAAGAAAAAATCGTGAGGAAACCTGCTTTCTGGTAACCTGATCATCAGATTTATCAGCTAGTGAGTGAAATGGAGACAATTGGTAAGTAAAACCAGTCCGAAAAAGTCGTTGCATAAGTTTTACTCCACGTAAAGGAGCGTTACTCTTAAATAGGAAGGGATAAGTATAGATTATGGGAGTGGTACCTATACATAGATACGTAAAGGTCAAGGAAATGATGCTGAAAGGATTTATTGCGTTGAGAGTCTCAATTCGGAGAGCGGAAATATAAAAACCAACATCGTGTGGGTGGCAGAGTTTGCAGAGGCGTGGATCATCGTAATATTTTTTGAGTGTGTCTTGTGTCATATTGTGAGTACTTGTCTAACACGTTAGGACAAAAAACACGATAACTTGTCAAGGGTGCTCGAGGAAGCTGTAGCTCGTAGAGCAAGTTATGATAACTCCATATCATGTCATAGCATTAATTTGTATTAAATTTGAAGTAAGTACTTGCAGTTTTAAGTATTTACAAAATGTATCAAATGTATGTATCTTCATTTCTAACACCGGTCAATAAAGCAATATAGGAGAGTCCAGCAGGTCGATTCTATAAATTTCTAATATCAACTCGCATCTCACTTCGCTATTCACTCGCACTTCGCATAAGGTTCAAAATGACCTTCATTTTGCATTCTATAAGCATCAACTATTCTGTTGCGAAGTGAAGTGAGTTCCTAGATACTAGTGACTTCCACACCCCACAAAATGTTAGTCGAGTTTTATCGATTTCAGTTTTATGATACAATTGTGGAGTTTTTGGCCCAGAACTTTAGCTAATTTGTGATTTCTAAATTTAAACTTCTTATTCTAAGTTTGAGGCAGATATTAAGTAAAAAAACCGAAAACTATAAATTCGTGTCATTATTTGATATAATCTATGCTCCCCTAAAAAATGTCAATGTCAGACAGACTTTCAACATTTTGATTACCTACCTACGCGTTCTGTGCGGTTTTTTTGTTTATTTTGTTTAAAAGTTTCAAAGAATTTGTTCGTTCAGTGGCGAAAATAATTGTGAAATCACCATATGTAAAGTAAGTTTTTATTAATTTGTGGTTGTGAAATTTATAAACAATATAACCTACGTATGTATTTATTTTGTTTGCTAATCCAACAATAATGTTTCAGTCTAAATGAGACACGTTCCTCTCACCCATCGTCGGTTCAAGTGGAAACTCTGGTAGAGTTTATGGAAAGAAATCCTGGCATGGCGAAGGGTTTCTTGAGAACTCAAAATGCAAGAGAGCGAAGCCGACGCCAGTGGGAGGTACTAGCAGTGCGCCTAAATAGTTTAGGTGGCATGGCACTATGAAAAATTATAAACAGTGGACCAAGGTTAGTGACGCTTTTTTTACTAAGAACCACTTATCACTTAACATTCCTCAAAGCAAACCACTTAAAATGTGTGTCGAATGTTGGCATAAAGTGTGTTTGTTTGTTTTATAAATTTTATATTATAGTTAAAATTATACTCAATCATATACTATAGATGTATTAATTAATAATAATATAGTTAATTTTTTTTTTTTTCAGCATTACGTCTCACGTCTTCAGCTATTGCTCCTCCACCATCTCAACGCCGGTCGGAATTTGCCACCACTACGGAGAGATTTTTAAGGGTGAAAGAACAGCAGCTGGAGATACAATGATTATATGCCCAAATGCTGCATTCCTTTCTGGAGAGGAGTGCGTAAAGCGAAAGGGCCATGTATGAAAGGAGTGCAGAGAGAGATAGGATGTTTGCTGATACTTTGACTGCAGTCGGGAAAGGGCTGCAAGCATTAGCAGAAGCTAAGAATGGAGATAGGGAATAGTAATATAAGTTAATATACCTAATATATTGTAATATATCTTGTTTTCTATCTGTGTGCTAAAATTTATCCAAATCCGTCCAGTAGTTTAGGTGTGAAGAGATAACAAACATACACACAAGCCAAAATCATTGGGATTTATAATATTAAGTAGGATTATAAACAAAATGTGAAGTGTTCTTAATATAACTTGATATGGCAATTAGATAGGTTCTCGTGAATGGGTGTTGCCAGAGGGAACTGGTCTGCCCGATTCTGATTCAATTTTTTTTTGTTCTTAACCATTTCATTGTGGTTACTCTATTACAAATATAACATGTTTTATTATATTATATTTGTTTCTTATATTTTATTTTTGACTGAACATAATCTAGTGTATGTATAAAGATAATAAATAGCCCCTCTGGTATATTAGGCGACCAAGACTGTTTCATGAGTTTCTTTCGGCATTTCTTCTAAGCAGTGGTCGTTCCGAAATGCTAGTAAATAGTTTGTAGCTTTGAGACATAATATGCTATGATTATATAATTAGTTTTTGACGTGAAAAACGCCTTCTTTGAAGGCCATGTTTCAATTTTCAATAAAGAATTATTGATTTTAAACTTTATTAGTACCTGAGTAGGTAATCTTCTTTTTTCGAATATATTTTTAAGTTTCTTTAAGACTGAAATAAAACACTTTTATTAAATACTTGTAGTTTTATTGAAAGTCCATTGGTGGTTAGTTTAGATATGGTTTAATTGATTTGACACTGCACTACCACACCGATAAATTAATTATTAAGACTCACTGAATAATACTAGTAAATTACAAAATTGAAATCCATTTTACTAACTGCACATTTCTTGCATGGTAACCTTTGCGGCAGTAGAAACGTTCTTCATTCTCTGCTGGTTTTTTTAATGCCACCAATGTGCCATCAATACACCCAATTACTCCTGGAATGCCAAACTTTCTGTAGAACCTGTAATTTAATGTAAGTGGTTACTTACATGATTACTATTAAAAAATGTAAAATCTAAGAAGGGTCACTTTAATTACTAATTTATAATATACTTATTACCTTTCTTTTAACATTTGTCTTTCTTGTATATTTTGAGGGAACCTTATATATTTTTTTACTATAACTAAATTGTTGAGGGCTTCCACCACTTCATTTATACAGCGAGATGCCGATGGTTGCGATATAAATGTTCTTATATTTTCTTTTATTATTTTCTGGTAGCTACCATTAGCCAAAAATGACAAGGTGCATAATATCTGTAAAACAATAAACCAATTAAAATATTAGGTAAATGATTTACATCTAATAAAATCAAAATAGGGCCCAATTAGTTATCTTTTGTTACTACTTTGTATTTCTTTTCTGTAAATAAAGTGTTGATCTATCTATCTATCTATATGCATGATATAATAATACCGAGTAGGTACCTATAAAAACTTTAAATATCCTTTGACTAATATGAAACATAGCTAGCAGGAAAACATGGGATTATGAAACACTTACTTTAACACGAGTTGAAAGTCCTTTGCCTCGACGTTTTGTGGTCTTTATCAGAGGCAGTAACTCACACTCTAGTTGATCAATCAGTTCCTTTGTCAACCTATATACGCTTACATAGTCGTCATCTCGGGTTAATAGAGATAAACTTCGAATTTGGTTCGATTGTCGACGCTTTTCTAGTTTATTCAAAGCATGAGCCTCTTCTAATAAAGATTTTAATAAAAACATTCTTGCCATCGTTATCACCTAATTATTTACTTTACACAAACGCGTAAAAAGTAATTTATCCGCAAATCACAAGTTATTGTACTAATTTCAAACACAATTTGACATTAAAATATTACACTATTTAAATAGGATTTCTACTAATTTCACTCGTCAAAAAGATGCTTTTTATTTGACACTTTAAATCGGGTTCGAAAGAGAAGTGAGTTTCGAAGTGACGGGGGAATTACCTTACAGAATGCCACATCTTACGACATCTCATACAATATCCGTCAAAATCTCACGGCCAATCTAGTTCAATTCGCTGACACGCTCGCAAGGGTAGCGCTAGTGTAGATTCGAATTATCAACCGAGTTTTTAGAATGCCAATCAAGAAACTCACGGCGGATTCAGATTCGAAGTTTAGAATGAGATCTTACAGAATCACACTGCAGGAGACTTTCTGAAATGTTAAGTTGAACGCTTTGTGTATCATTGTATTGTAGCTAAACCCTCTATGGCAGCATGCATTAAATGTAAATATGAACAGATGGTACTAGCTATACCTACTACGCTGGGTCGTGAGATCACCACATGTTCGCACATACATTCAGGAAAGAACATAGTTTTTTTTGGAATTCGCGTTTACATAAAATCATACAAAGAATGTTAGACAATCAATCACGTGAAGTTATTTAAATTTTCAAGGTCGCTATCAGATATTTGTATTTGAAATGCCCGCGGATCTACCCGCGGTAATAAGTAGCCTATACCTAGCTCTCCAACCACATAAAAATCACATCAATCCATTGCATGATTGACGACATGGAAGACACTTTCTAATTTACAATATTAGTATAGATATTAATCCAAAAATAATGTAAATGTTGTGAGCTTCGAGACCGTTTGCACTAAACTCTTAGGAATGCCCTAGCTATTATACACCTCAGCTTAGGAACAGCCGTTATGGAAGCCATTCCAATAATAATCAACTTCGTTAGTAGCCTGAATGAGTAAAAGGTGAGGACTGTCAGCGATTCATAAGTTTAGTGCAAACGGGTGTCGCCTCCCGGTTCCTACCTCGAGCTCCTCCTCGGAGGAGTGGTGGTCGTAGAGGTGGTCGGGCTCGGGCAGCAGCCGCGGCGGCGCCGGCGCGCACGCGCACGCTTCGCCGCTCATACCTGGAAGGAAACAGAAAATTATAAAAAAACGATTAAATAAATAAATAAAAATATGGCAATAACATATCTTATCTACTTATAACATCTAATATGAGGGAACCCATCACTTTATCGCAATTTACTTCAACGATTTTCATGACCCATAAAACCATTCGCAGATATTTGAATACAATATGTAACAAATCCTTAAATCTGTTTACATCGAAATTTCATTTACACGATTATTCATTACGTACAAACACACTCTATCGTTATTTCTTTTCATATTTTATGTATTTCATCGAAATAATGAAACATCAAAGTTTTGTTACCCATAACTTTATTTCCACGTAAGTTTCAGTTTGCAATATATTTGAAACATCAAATATTATATTATTATGTTACCCTATATAGATAAATTAATCTGGTAGTACCTATTGTATTGATCAACAGTAAATTTATAGCTAGTCCATTAATTATAAATGGATCACAAATCCGACTCAGAGCACCCCGACTCCACGTGGCTCAACTTTGTCATATACTAGAGTGTTATTCCTTCGCGCGGAACCAGAAGGCTCGCGAAGGAGGTCCTGAGAAAATGAGGGCACGAGGCCGAAGCGAAGCGAGGGGGGGAGGTGGCGAGCGAAGCGAGCCGGCGACCTCTCGAGCGGAGTGAGGTTAAGTGCCCGAATGAATCGAAGGGCCGACGGAGCGAGTCTTCTGGTGGAGCCACCCAGAAATACTTGCTTGCTGCATGCTTGCATGCTTGCTGCATGCCTGCTTGCATGCTTGCTGCATGTTTGCATGCTTGCTGCATGCCTGCTTGCATGTTTGCTGCATGCTTGCTGAATGCTTGTTGCATGCTTGCTGCATGCTTGCTGCATGCCTGCTGCATGCTTGCTGTATGCCTGCTTGCATGTTTGCTGCATGCTTGTTGCATGCTTGCTGCATGCTTGCTGCATGCTTGCTGCATGCTTGCTGGATGCCTGCTGCATGCTTGATGTATGCCTGCTGCATGCTTGCTGCATGCTTGTTTCATACTTGCTGCATGCTTGCTGATGCTTGCTACATGTTTTAAGCAACAACAAGCGAATGCAGCGTTCGATGAAACGTTACTGCGATTAAAAGTTATGATGCGCATCGTTACATATTGAAACATGTTATTATAAATGGTTACATCGATATCTTAATACATGTGTGAAATGTTAGTTTGATATATCGTTTTTCTTGGAATAGTAGAAATTTTATAACGTTTTTTTTAGGAAATGTTGTTCGATATTATGAAACTGCGATATTAAGTTTTTCGATGTTTTAAGAAAAAAATATATTGTCAAACGTGGAATAGTTTTCTGGGACATGATAATCGATGTGATAAAAATCTGTATTTTAATAGACACCCCTAATATGATTATTATGACTTCGGTAAAGATTACGTGATTTCCTGTGACAAACAAACACGATAATTAAAATAAATTTATCCCTGTTCAAATAAGACTTTATTATATACTTACTACACTGATTACTGACGTGTAGTTCGTTCATTTATCATGATAAAAATAGAATTAAGCAACATCATTACCACATTAGCCTTAAAAAATTCAATTTCACTACAAAATCTAAGAATAGAGTAAAATTATAAAAACTAGGTAAGTACCTATCTACTTGATTAAAATGAGGTTTTTTTTTAATTTCATTTTTGACACAAGATTTTATCGTCCCTGGAAGATCTTCCGGCATTGAATGAGTGACTAGAATTTGATGCCCATGCAGTAACCGTTGAGGAAAAGTAAACCGTTCCTTAGAAATCGGAATGAAATAAGTTAAATTTACTCTCATTTCGCGCAGTTTATCAAAAAGAGATGACCCAAACCCCAACCATCCGTGGTCTCGACATAGGAAAGGTTTATAAAATTAGTGATTAAGCAAAGTGGGGGAGAGGGCAAGGGGGCGGGTCTCAAAGGGGGGTGGCAAGCTTAAAAATACTGATAAAAATCGTTAGCATGAGCTTATTTTAATCCATCGCCGGTGGGCACATAGAAATAGACAGGCGACCGCAATGGTGCACAGATTATAAAGTAACAGATGAGGTATCTTATGCAGTGCCATGTATTACTTAATAATAATTTACAAACTCATGAGGTACGAGTAAGAGTCAAACCTGGGACCTTTCGACCACAGCAGGCGACATGGTAACCACTCAACCACTACAGCTTCATCATACCAGCTGATAGTCATCAACTATGTGTGTGCTGTCCTACCAGAAGCAAGCGGTTACATGAAACAGATTGGTCTATAAACTCAAGCAGCACCAGAAAGACTTGAGAGTTTCGACCACATGTGGAAGTGTTGACCTCCACTCGACAAGTTTATAGATTTAAAATGTCAGATTGATCTCACTAATATTAAAATGGAAAAGTAGTCTTTTGGGCCTCAATCAAGAGCGATTTTTATCAGATAAAATAGTGTAATACCTAGAAGTGTGTAGAAAACTATTGCAATATCATTACCAAGAAAGTCGTTGCGTGTGTGACATTCACGTAAATGACACACAAGGGGAATAAGAAGAATAAATATAATAGTACATAACCTAGAAGACAATATAGGGCAATTATCGAGAAAATTCTATGTGAGTAAAGCCTCGAAGGGCTATAAATTTCCTTATAGTCAACTAAAAGTACACACGTACCGGCGAGTATTCAGAATTTCTGACTTACCGTGACTTGTTCGCGTCAACGGGGTGCATTGAATCTTGATATATAGTCCTTATCCTAATAACAATCTTACATATTAGAAATAAGGTTGAAAATAGCTAAACTGCAGTTTCCGAGATAAGATCGCGAGTGGTACACCCTCATATTACAAATTATTATTTAAAAAACAATCATTTTATAAACAACGCTTGTAAAACTATACATTTGAAAAACATATGCTTTGTCAAACTCATTCTTTTAAAAATGGTTCATTTTACAAACGAATTACTAGACAAATATTGTGTTTTTTCAAATTATCATTTTACAAACAAATTATTTTACTAAATTTTCAATTGGTAAAACAACTTTAGACAAAATATCTTATGGCAAATACATCGTTTGATAAATATTATTTACCAAAACTAGAAGATATGAAGTTTTAAGTTTAAACTCACTGATCCCAAGATTTTCATCGTAGGGTTAGGTACAGAAGTCATTACTCGTCTTTTATTTGTAAATTAACTCACAAATCATATTGTGACATGATTTCAACATGCTTATACCTTTTATTGTGTCACACCGGGTGGGGGACATGGTAACCTGCAACACAGGATCTTTGATACCTAGCGCGGGCACCAGATCTCCACAACGATACTGTCCTTTATGGTATTAAATTTAATTAATGTTTATCACATACCTATGTAATGTAGTCCAAGGCTATTTTTTGTGGAGTAAATAAACATTTTTTAGTTTTTTAATAAAAAAAAAAGAAAGTTTGTCTCCAAACGATCTGAGCTGTAAACCTCGTAGTTGTAGGTTCAGGTTATTTTTTTTATGACCGAAAGATTTGAGGGCAGAAAATAAGTTGGGTTCAGGTTATTTTTTTATGACCACCCGGAAAGACTTTGAGGGCGGAAAAGAAGTTAGGTTCAGGTTATTTTTTTTATGACCACCCGGAAAGACTTTGAGGGTGGAGAAGAAGTTAGGTTTAGGTTATTTTTTTATGACCACCCGGAAAGACTTTGACGGCGGAAAATAGTCAGGTTCAGGTTATTTTTTTTATGACCACCCAGAAAGACTTTGAGGGTGGAAAAGAAGTTAGGTTCAGGTTATTTTTTTTATGACCACCCAGAAAGACTGAGGGCGTAAAAGAAGTTAGGTTCAGGTTATTTTTTTTATGACCACCCAGAAAGACTTTGAGGGCGGAAAAGAAGTTAAGTTCAGGTTATTTTTTTATGACCACCCGGAAAGACTTTGACGGCGGAAAATAGTTAGGTTCAGGTTATTTTTTTTTATGACCACCTAGAAAGACTTTGAGGGCGGAAAAGAAGTTAGGTTCAGGTTATTTTTTTTTATGACCACCCGGAAAGACTTTTAGGGCGTAAAAGAAGTTAGGTTCAGGTTATTTTTTTTATGACCACCCAGAAAGACTGAGGGCGGAAAAGAAGTTAGGTTCAGGTTATTTTTTTTATGACCACCCAGAAAGACTGAGGGCGTAAAAGAAGTTAGGTTCAGGTTATTTTTTTTATGACCACCCAGAAAGACTTTGAGGGCGGAAAAGAAGTTAAGTTCAGGTTATTTTTTTATGACCACCCGGAAAGACTTTGACGGCGGAAAATAGTTAGGTTCAGGTTATTTTTTTTTATGACCACCTAGAAAGACTTTGAGGGCGGAAAAGAAGTTAGGTTCAGGTTATTTTTTTTTATGACCACCCGGAAAGACTTTTAGGGCGTAAAAGAAGTTAGGTTCAGGTTATTTTTTTTATGACCACCCAGAAAGACTGAGGGCGGAAAAGAAGTTAGGTTCAGGTTATTTTTTTATGACCACCCAGAAAGACTTTGAGGGCGGAAAAGAAGTTAGGTTCAGGATATTTTTTTTATGACTACCCGGAAAGACTTTTAGGGCGTAAAAGAAGTTAGATTTAGGTTATTTTTTTATGATCACCCGGAAAGACTTTGACGGTGGAAAATAGTTAGGTTCAGGTTATTTTTTTTTATGACCACCCAGAAAGACTTTGAGGGCGGAAAAGAAGTTAGGTTCAGGTTATTTTTTTTTATGACCACCCGGAAAGTCTATTAGGGCGTAAAAGAAGTTAGGTTCAGGTTATTTTTTTTATGACCACCCGGAAAGTCTTTTAGGGCGTAAAAGAAATTAGGTTCAGGTTTTTTTTATGACCATCCGGAAAGACTTTGAGGGCGTAAAAGAAGTTAGGTTCAGATTATTTTTTTATAACCACCCGGAAAGACATGAGGGCAGAAAATAAGTTGGGTTTAGGTTATTTTTTGATGACCACCCGGAAAGACTTGGAGAGCGGAGAAGAAGTTAGGTTTAGGTTATTTTTTTATGACCACCCAGAAAGACTTTAAAGGCGGAAAAAAGTTAGGTTCAGGTTATTGTTTTATGACCACCCGGAAAGACATGAGAGCAGAAAATAATTTGGGTTTAGGTTATTTTTTTTTTATGACCACCCGGAAAGACTTTTAGGGCGTAAAAGAAGTTAGGTTCAGGTTATTTTTTTTATGACCACCCGGAAAGTCTTTTAGGGCGTAAAAGAAGTTAGGTTCAGGTTTTTTTTTATGACCACCCGGAAAGACTGAGGGCGTAAAAGAAGTTAGGTTCAGATTATTTTTTTATGACCACCCGGAAAGACATGAGGGCAGAAAATAAGTTGGGTTTAGGTTATTTTTTTATGACCACCCGGAAAGACTTGGAGAGCGGAGAAGAAGTTAGGTTTAGGTTATTTTTTTATGACCACCCGGAAAGACTTTAAAGGCGGAAAAAAGTTAGGTTCAGGTTATTTTTTTATGACCACCCGGAAAGACTCGAGGGCGGAAAAGAAGTTAGGTTCAGTTTTTTTTATGACCACCCGGAAAGACTTTGAGGGCGTAAAAGAAGTTCGGTTCAGGTTATTTTTTTTATGACCACCCGGACAGACTTTGAGGGCGAAGAAGTTAGGTTTAGGTTGTCTTTTTATAACCACCTGAAAAGACTTTGAGGGCGGAAAAGAAGTTAGGTTCAGGTTATTTTTTTTATGACCACCCGGAAAGTTTGAGGGCGGAGAAGAAGTTAGGTTTTGGTTATTTTTTTTATGACTACCTGGAAAGACTTTGAGGGTGGAAAAAACGTTAGGTTTAGGTTATTTTTGCCATTGGCATTGGCTTTTGGCCAAAGACACTGCCAGCCCTTGATTAATAAATTTACCTATAGTAGGTTTGTAAAATGATGTTTTTGTCAAGAGA
This sequence comes from Ephestia elutella, assembly GCA_018467065.1. Lineage (NCBI taxonomy): Eukaryota > Metazoa > Arthropoda > Insecta > Lepidoptera > Pyralidae > Ephestia > Ephestia elutella. The sequence goes on along the minus strand of CM031575.1, from coordinate 18,875,654 downwards.
GTTATTTGATAAAATAAAACTTTATAAAATAAAAGTTTTATACTCGATGCATTTGTAGAGTAAAACATTTATAAAAAAAAAAGATTGTAAAATGAAACGTTTTTAAAATAACGAGTTTGTAAAATGAAACATTTTTAAAAGGTATAGTTTTTTAAGTGATAGTTTATAAAGTGATGGTTTGTGAAAGGTTTTTTGGTGAAACATTAGTGAACCATCGCGAGTGCGTCTGCACGGACTCGTTCAATTATTCAAGAGAGGAACACTATTATAGACTGTGTACTGTACAATGGACAAACAAATTCGCCCTTAACTTGGTGCAGCAAGGTGCAAAATTGCGTATTGTTTGTATACTTATGTCGCCAGTACTTCAGGCTTCAGCCCTTGGTGACTAAAGGAGTCTTTGAAGCCTATTTACTTCGAATGCTTCCGTTTAACAGAGTTTAAAATGTATTTCGTCGTCAACATCTCAGCTAAATCCTACACGGTCGTAATCCATCCGTTCTCACAAACTTTTTTACGTTTATAATATTAGTAGGATTTGGTTGACGCTACGTCATTATACAATTTATTATGATGCCAACGTTATCAGTACCTAATGATGTTGACTCGTAAATGTTGTAATGTAAGTACGTGATAAGCTTAAAAAACATGTAAACAAAACTGTTTATTTATATGATTACACCGTAGATAGGGTTATCAATTTCTATTTTTTTTAGATCATTAAAAAATAGAAATTGATAACATATAAGGCAAAAATAGTGCAAAATTCTATTACATAATCAAAAACAATTTAGTAATAATCTTATTTATTGACACAAACTAAACTGGAATGACATTTAGGTCCACAGAGTATTTTTTTCTTAAAACAGGTGCATTTTAGGGTGCGACACTGATTTTTGGACGGCATGCAGGTGCAACTGGTCAGTTCTTGACAACCAAACAGCTTGCTAACAGCTTCCTTTAAAGTCACCAAACTCTTAGGCACGTCAACATTAAATTCCGTCATAGTTATTAAAAGTTCATTACGTGGAAACCAACTTTTGATTATCCCCGATTTAGTACCAACCTGATACACGCTGTTATTGAAATCAGTTATTTTTCCAACGATAAACTTGGTGTTCAATGGTCCACGGTCAATTTTTGGAACGATGATATGAACTATATCTCCAACATTTAATGGTTTCCTTTTCAAGATCAGTTCGTCTTCCGTTTCATCAGCTTCGCGTTTCACTCCTTTATTCCCGTCCTCTTTAAGTGGATCTACTAGGATAGTATTGGCGCTAGACTTCGGATCACACCCAAATAATGCGCAATAAGCAGACCTGTCGACACTTGGCTGTATAGTTGTATTTATTCGGTATTGGATAAAATGACATCCGAGAGACCAGTTAGAAGACCCATTTTCTTGCATCCAAGAGTGAAGCATATTTTCGACATCTTTATTGTCAAGCTCCACATTACATTGACCTTGACTTGGTGGCGTCAGAAATCCATGATGAATGTCGCAATCAGGCCAAAGTTTTCCTACTTCTTCGAGTATTTGTTCATCAGTACTTAGTAGAATATTAGGTGGCCCCAAGGTTAGAAATATTTTTACTAATTCTGAAGCTATTTCAGATGCCTGATTAGTATACAGCGGACGAAGCTGAAGAAACTTTGTAGGGTCGACTTGATATATTAACAACCATTTGTAGTCTCCATCTGGCATTGATTGCAAATCCATGAGACCCACTCGTGCACTATTCTTTAAATTGGTTTTAGATGCTTGTTTTTTTCGTTGTTTTTTCGTATTACAAATCGGACATAAGGCTATAAATATTTCAATAGCCTTTCTTTTAACATAAAATCTGTTTTTTAAGACATTAGTAATTTTACTTCGACCACCGTGATCGAGTTCTTTATGTATCTCGAATAATAAATCATAATATTGTTCTATTGGTATCACACGAATTGAAGGATCTTGAGGATTATTTTTCTTCATTATTAAGTATTCTTCGCCCTCAGAAGTAGATACGTCATAATGACTACACCAATAATACTGTGTTGAATTTCGCCGGTTACCCGAATCGAGGAGCGCTTTACCTGTTTTGATTATATCTATAACCTCTAACACGCGACTTTTAGTCCACGGTTTTCTCAAAGTCGATGTTTGTGAATCATAGAAATCCATCAATTGTTTAAAATATTTCGATTTTAAATCATTATCCGGACACTCGGTTTGTTCATATTCAATTTTAATGGAAATATTTTCACTTAGTAGCACTGATGCGGGGTCTGTATTGGCAGCCATTTTGAGACTGACTGTGGCACCTCTAGCGGCAGACTGCAGGACTAATTACGACAAAGCAGCGAGGCGTTGCGTTTCACCGCCGACACAAAATGGCAGAGCGAGAACCAGGCGGATTAGTGTAGCTGTTGAAAACGTAAGGCAAGATACATTTATGGGCATGCGTATATTGGCAGGTAATAGTTTACATTGGTGTTACTTTGTTTTATGATGACTAAAATAGTAAACAAAACTATGACAATTAGTTATATTGAAGAAAAATTAAAACTAGACACGACACGAGTATATTGTAGGTAATGAGCAAGTAGTTCGTAAAAATATTAAGCTAATAATAACCAGACTGGTTTAATAAAACATGCGTCGTATACTCGAGATAACTCTTTTTAAGATTCTTCATTCAAAATAAAAAGATTGGTTGAAAGATTTAAGTCATAGAAAATGACGCCACTGTACCCCAAACTTAGGATTGCACTTCCTTAGTCTAGGAAAAGAAACAAATACCTACGAGGGTAACAAATTGCCAAACAACTTTGGTTGGATGTCAAAATAATATTATGTCGCATCAAATATACGGCCAAGCGGCATACAATGCTTAATTGTGTCTTATGTCAACGCATAGCTCGCTAGCTAGTGTACATGCGGTTTTAGCAAGCAAATCTTGCAATTTAACGTCCAAACGACTGTCTCAAATTCAATTCAATTCCAAGGCACATCCCACGATTTATGAATACCAGACGATTTCTACTGTCGGCAGCACATCAACAAACACAAATTCATCGCATCGCCGCTATAACCGCCGCATACAGGTGTGGTATTTTGACAAGCAGTTGACTGTACATTCGAATGTGTCCGATAAACCGGCGTAAAAAGCATGAGGTATGGGTCGGCACGTCCCGGTCTCTGAGGTTTGTTCAATGGATGAATACATGCATGATATACCATCATATCAATGCGAAGGTTACATGCGTTATAATAAGGTAATATTAAGCATTCTGTAACTATAGTAGCCCACGGACAGCGTTGTCTTTAGAAGTTTAAACAAAGTTTCGTTAAAAATCATATCATCTTTCATAAGTATTGTAATTTGTAAATTTGTTGATCTTTTACGTCTAAATCTATCAATTTACATCTCATCTCTTCACATGCAGTTAACTGTACGTTGATGCAAAAAACAACGTATAAAAATAACATTTAAGGTAAACAAGAAACATACAATATAACAGATTGTAGAGAGTGTGCAGATTATATTGAAAACAAAGTATTATACTACGACGTTGCTTCCTCGATATTTACGAGTATTTAATTCACTAAGCAGCTCGCTCTGCTATGTACCAGGCATGACACAATTTTTAGAGATTCAAAAATAAAATAAAAGAAATTTCGTCCAGAACCGACATTCGTCACCCTACCCCGATACATCGCCGGTCACCGCGGCGAAGGACTTCATTCGCTTTTTGTGTGCGGGCATGGCAACACACACACTACAACAATATTTTTATTTTTTATTTTCTTTTTATTCCAAGTATCTGGAATATCTTAAAATTAATTTATAACTTCAGTGTCAGTGGAAAATAACGTACTTTAAGTTCATTACACTCGTAAACAACGAAAAATGTAAGTATTTTTTTATTACCTGAATATCTGGTTTGAATATTAACGATACTTTGAAAAAGTTATAATGCCTAACAAAATGTTAGTCAACTACATATTCATGTTGCATTGGCTACTATTACTCGTACGTAACCGTGATTTTACATCACACCTGTGTAAACCTGCGGGTACTTTGATAACATTTAATCATAAACTCAACAAACAACGGTCGTTAGACCAATTGATTTTTTTCCGCTGACCCAACTATGCACCTACCTTCCTTTTATCTTGGAATTGTCTGTGCATGATATTGCATAATACAATATCGCGAATAGTATCTCGCGTTCCGAGTTGCGATTTTACATGAATCGTAACCGAAATATGCGTCGCATGTTTATGTTTTACATTTGTAAAAACATTTTTTCGTGGCAAAATCACGAATCTACATATGTATGGATAATTTTCTTCTTATTTCTTGATTGTTCTTACCGTCGTTAAAAGTTAAACGCAAGGCCCAATTGGGTTATTTGTTGATGAAAGATTAATCATATTAAAATACGATATTACAAGTATGTTCAGAATTTAGATTCGCAATAAGTCTGGGTCCAATTCTATAATGAAGACCCTGGAATAATTGTGTAAACAAGATTTTAGCCAAGCATAAGCTGTCATCATTGCATCATTTAAAAGTAAACTTTTATTCGTTACGTCAATTGCTTAATTGTTTATTGTGATAAAAACGTACGTACCTATTTTGTACGCTTTCGACTTTTTCGATTTTAACGTTACTTCGTTAGTCACTGGATGGGTCGGTCTCAACTGTATTCACAGTCTTAAAAACCAGTCAAACCCCATTGGGCCCACTTGATGCCCTAATCCTCCTTACCCACCCATGGGGAAGGACAGTGCCCCAATATTGGGGACATTAAAATAGCTATGATGATGGCGGTTGGTCTACGGGTAGTCAACGAGGAGTCTACAGGCGATCTACGGGTACTCTACGGGTGGACTACGGGTGATCTACGGGTGGACTACGGGTGATCTACGGGTGGACTACGAGTGATCTACGTGTGGACTGTGCTATGCACATATAGAACTACAATGCGATTGTAGTCGCGTGTGCACTTCCCAATAGATCTACAATGCGATTGTAGACAGGGATATATATTTACCCTTAGAATTACAATGCGATTGTAATCAGGGTTTTACACTATAGTCAAGCACATACAGAATTACAATGCGATTGTAATCACGTGTGCTCATTACGACCCAATAGAACTACAATGCGATTGTAGACGGGGTTAGAATTACAATGCGATTGTAATCAGAGCGACTATAGTCAAGCACATATAGTCCGATAGAAGAACAACAACAACGCAGAAGATTCAGCAGCATGCAGCCGCCCAGTTTCCCTATGCAAAATGGGCCCAATCAAGAGGCTTAACTACAAAATCTTCGCGCTAAGTAAAGTATTACCTAATATAACTACGATATAATCGTAGTCTAGTTTATATATTACACCCATATAACAGCACATATAGAACTACAATGCGATTGTAGTCGCGTGTGCACATTATTCTAATTTTTTGCCATTTCGACTCGAGATGATGATGATGATTATTACCTTATTGAACTACAACGCGATTGTAGTCAGGTATACACATTATTACCCATTAGAACTACGACGCGATCGTAGCCTGGTTTATAAAGTATCTTTACTTACTTACTAATTTTATACACACTTATATTAGCACATACAGAACTACAATGCGATTGTGGCCAAATCTACACATTATCAGCCAGATATACTTAATAGAACTCCGTGGACAAGCTACTATCCAAAGTATAACTATGCAAATAGTATTATTATCAGATGATAACCATGTGACGAAAGTGTGTATCTTACTATACATTTCGAACACCCTTTAAGTATCTATTACTTATCAAAAGATTACTAGACTGATACAGTCAAGTATTATTTTTTCTGGCTGCGTAAGTTCTTAGAACTATAATGATGTTATAACCATGCACTGTCAGTATTAACTAAGCTCTGTTCATTTCAGCTAAACGCGAACTTCGAGTCTCACAACTATTGGCAGTGACAGATTATCTGTATGTATCTGTTGTTATAAATGTTTGTACATCAGGACTAATGAAAATCGCCGACCATTGCTGGTCATCATAACAGGTATGTACTCATACCAAATATCTAAACATTGGGTGAAGCGCATGGAGCCCAAGAGAAAGTTGGGATACGGAGTTCGGTAAACTAAGAAAAGGAAATCCACTCATCAATAGAGATGAATATTCGCCAAATATACATAAACTAGATAATTTACTTTTTGTTTTCGTTCATCGTAAGTAATTATACTAACACGCTGGATTTACAATATACACGACTGATACACTTATTTAATACTTTTAATAAATTGACTGATCAATCGATCAATCAGTTATGTGTTTTATATTTCATATATACATAACCAACAATGTACTTTATGTCAATATTGTGTATGGCGTCAAATTTACTAGTATTTTAAATAAACTGTTCAGGCGATCAATTTTCTCCTAAAAGTATGTATAATGAAATATTTTCATTTTCAGTCCGGATGACTCCGGAATCACCCAATATCGGGTCAACACCCGATACCGGTTTCTTTCTCTGTTTATAATTAGCAACTCACTTCATTGACAGTTGCCCATGTATTTTTATATACATAAAGAATATAATATACATAAAGATTCTGCCTCTTGATTGATTTTTTGCAGACCTCATCCAAATTCAATAAGTAACAATACCTAATACAAACTGAGAATGTGTACTTACTTATTACTACATACTATATTTCAATACTTATACATGATCAAGCTTTTCAATCTAATTTACCGACTTTTACGTTCACTGTAATACAGCAACGCTCTAAAGCACCTTATAAATGGAATAAAAGTGCCTTAAGCCAGTTAAAGTATTGTTTTTTTTTTTTGGACAAATTAAAGTAAGATACAAAGACTTGTTTCTTAAGAATTAGACATTAGCCCTTAGCTCAAGCTTGAGCAAGCAAAGTACTGAACAAAATTAGATACTCAGTATGTTGCTTTTAGTTTCTGTTTATGGGGATTCAAATAGCCAATATAGCAATACCTATTTTCTGATCGTAGATGTGTTAAATATTCTACGTATACTCGATTCTTTGGTACCAATATCCCCATCATTCTACTAATAATTCAATTTCCTCCGCAAATTTAATTCAACAACTGATGCATAATTTATAGATATCGATCTTTGTGATTTAGATGCGATTTTTTTTGATCGATACAAAGAAATAATAATGTTATAATGTAGTATAAAATGGACTTTTATTTTTTCTACAGCTACAGTAATTATCACAAATTACTCCTAGCAAAGGTCATCTGCAATGACTTGCGTGAGTAAGTTACCATTTGGAGAAGTAATCTATTATCGAGAATCTCTCTCTCTCTCAGCCTAAAGACGTCCACTGCTGAACAAAGGCCTCCCCCAAGGATTTTATCCGTGGGGGTTTTGCCGTAATCGCCACGCTTGGCAGGCGGGTTGGCGATCGAGAATCTAATCACAATTAAAGACCCTCTTGTCATTACACGTCCTTTACCGTTACATAACTTTTAGATTCTTCTTTCGGAAAACTAAGTATCATAACTATTTTCTTCTTAATATGTACTTGTTGCCGGAAACATAATAAGCTTGTACAGTAAGTACACTTGAATTTCGTTTGTTGAATTCAGTATTTCGTTAATAGTTCTAACTAAAGGCACGTGCATACGAGTACGTACTCATAACAAAAGTTATAGTGAAATCATCGTACTGTGGCCGATTCACCTATATATTCGGCTAAGTATAGTCTATTAAAACAGTGAAGTTTTACTAGTATATTTCAACAGAAATGTACCGACCTCAAAATTTGCATACTTGTTCATGTTTTTCCTTGCAAATTAATATATATTTGTCAGGTAAAGATATTTCTCGAGTACTTAGTACTTATAGTAAAGAATCCTAAATTAGTATCGTGTCCTTTTACACATTAACCACCCAGAAGTATATGTTCATAATCAATACAATAAAGCTTCCTGACATTAGGCAGTAAAAATTCTAGTCGATATTCGTAAAATTAATTCTGTGCAAACATATCTACCTGCGTTGAGTTCACTATTGCTGACTAAAAAATGTTCATCCATCACATCTCTCTTAGTAAATATTTACGTTTTAAAGTTAACATATCTTATTCCGAAATAAGCCTGTATCCGGTCACACAGGGAATAACTATGGTGTTAATTTGGTTATGTTAATTATTGTCCCATAGGGTATACTCATAGAACTTTTAATCTGTTTCTTGTTAACTGCTTGACATTTTTTTCTCTCAAAATATCAAGGCTAGCAACCAAAGTTTGTAATCTACAGAACTTAAACATTGTATTTGATAAGCTTTAATTTTTTTTTTTACCATTACAAAATGAAAAAACCGGCATTGCATCATATAGCCTATTCGAAGATTTTTTTTTATCTTATTTCGCTAATTTTTCATTTAAATCTAATATCTTTGTGGAAGATAGTCGTAGATACAAACTACATTCGTATTTATTCATGTAACTAATCATCCTATAGATAGATTAGATACTTTGAGTATCTAAGGAACCACTTCTAATATCTCACATTAAAAAATAATAATTATTATTATTATTATAATGATTTAAAAATAAAAATCTTGCAAATTTCGCAATGGCTCTAAACATCTGCTTAGTGAATTAAATACTCGTAAATATCGAGGAAGCAACGTCGTAGTATAATTGATGGTTAAACAAACTTACCTTAATGAAGTTTGACCATAATTATACGAGACGTTGCTTCCGAAGATATTTATAACCCGCCCGTCCCAATCAATATGTAAAATACATATTACGATATCCCAAGCGCCACATTTCGAAATTTTGCTCTAAAGTAATGAAGTCCTTCGCCGCGGTGACCGGCGATGTATCGGGGTAGGGTGACGAATGTCGGTTCTGGACGAAATTTCTTTTATTTTATTTTTGAATCTCTAAAAATTGTGTCATGCCTGGTACATAGCAGAGCGAGCTGCTTAGTGAATTAAATACTCGTAAATATCTTCGGAAGCAACGTCTCGTATAATTATGGTCAAACTTCATTAAGGTAAGTTTGTTTAACCATCAATAATGCGACAACCACGGCAAACGCAACGAGATATTCAGAATTAGCGAGTCAAATCGATTGCAAACCGCACCGCGTTGAATCGAATAGCTGGCGAGAGACAAGAACTTTCGATGCAGAGCGTTTTTGTCGAGTTATTAGCAGTAACGAGTGCCTAATGCTCGCATCTTGCTTAGGGTTATCCGAAGTTAGAATACATTTATTGTTAGCTAGCTGTTGTACCCCGCGACTTCACTCCCGTGAGAAATAATGGATTAATTCTTATAGCCTTCCTCATGGAGTTAAACTGCTACCTTAGAAGTTATTAAGAATATTATTTCAAATCTTAGTATAGATGTCTTAGTATAGTATAGATTTTATAAACTATGAAAATTTTGCATATAAAAAAAGTAATATAAATACTCTTGAAGTGTCAACCAGAACTTTGTCACATTCAAAGCGGTTTAACACAACTGTGCCTTGCATTACATCTGCTGAATCAGGTCCAACTAGACTGCAATAATTTGCTGCTTCATAAAAACCAAATAACTTGTCCACCAAGTAACCCTAATCGCTGGGGCTTAGGCATAAATTCACAACCTGTTCAATTCACGTCGCTGACAACTGCTGGCCGAACGTGGGCGGGTTACCTGACTAAGTACACGTTTGTTATTCTCTCGATTGCCGCAAGAGGCCCTTCGTCACATCTAATATGCCACCTACGTTTAATTTTAATGATAGACTAGGGTGGAGCAAGGATAACGTGAATAAGTAAACTCGGAAATCACTTGGCTTAACTGATCCGTGGGTTTAATCCAGAAGTGGGCCATGGAAGGCTGATGATGAGATGTTTCCGTTATCCAATGGACGAGGTATTTTAATTCAATTTACAATTGGATATAAGAGCCCATAGACCCTGTAGCAAAACTCTATATGAAAGAAAGTACCTGCAAAGTATAAGTTTTTATAAAACCACAGAAAATGCTTAAACATCGGGTATTCTAACGTGTGTGCTTCTGTGGACAGAATATGCTATTACTAGAAGATAGCTTCTAGCAGAGACATTGATTTGATTCGCCTGATTCATAATTATCATCTAAACCAAACAAGTACATCGACATAGGCCTCTCCCATTACATAATAGATTCACGCGATTGTCAAAACCTAAAATAATTTCTTGTTGCCATAATTTCCATAACAAAACTAACATAATTTGCGCATTAACATTTACAAATTGACACATTGATGTGGATCGGGACAGCAACGTTAATTGTTATCCATTTCAATGTTACGTTTCAAGGTCTGCATAATAAATAAACACAACTCAAAGTGCGTTGTTTGTGCTAAACATAGCGAAAACCATAGTCTTCTCAAGTAGTGATAACTGTCAAAGTATAACCGGTATAGTAAGCCATATTCAAATATCTTTGCTTGGCTAAAAATAGAAAAAGCAACAATAAATATCATATTTTTGGTTCCATATTGATGACCATTGCAAATTCAGATAAGACGAAAGTAGAAGGACCTAGCCGGCAAATATAGAAGAGACCGAATTGAATGTTACAAAACAATGATATCATAAAGATCAAAAGTATTGTTAGGTTCAAGGAGTTAAGTAGCAGTTTTCACCAAGTGAGAAAGGAATTAGCAAAGAAATTAGTAGGTATCAAATGCTTCAAGAAAGAAAGAAAATTTCAACGCACATTTCTTGCCAACGCATCAAAGTCATCTACAGACACGTGAAGCGAACCGTGTTACATTACATCATCATGGTGAAAAGGTTAAGAACCGAAGTTAGAACTAAGTGCGAAGAAATTGTGCCTTTTAGAACTGTCGAAACAATGTTTATCTGCGCGTGACCGCGGCCATGTTGCGCGCGCGCCGAATTGCTGATTACATCACTGTGCAAAAAATATGCGCGTCGAGGGGGACGCGGGGGGGTGTGCAAAGCCGGCGGGGTGCGGCGTGAGGCGCGGGGAGGGTGACCTTGGCCTTGCTCGCTCGGCCAAGGTGAGCGCTCAGCGTTATACAAATTAAACATGCGCCCATCAGTCTACCGATATTATGTGGTTACGGAACGATGGTTCTACTGTTGTTATAATAATGTAGGAGATAGGAGATCCGCCGCGCCCGGGCGAACCCATAGCACGTGGTAGGAGGGGCCTTTACTATGTTAACTTGCAGTAGGATTTTATACTACCTACTAGCTTTGCCCTGGGGCTCGGAGTCCGATCCCGTGGCACGGTCGGGATAAAAAGTAGCATATCTGCTATTCCAGGTTTTACTTTACCCGTATTCTAATTCGGCTTCGCCCTTTTTGATACACATTGTCGTGCGAATTTTGAGATAAATTGTATTCTAAATGTTGCAACAGGTTTTCAAACTACTAATGTGCCAAAGTTCATTAAAATACATCCAGTCGTTTTAACGTCAGGTACAACTATCCATTCTAGTAGCTTAAAGACGCTGAATGATTGATATTGGAAGTCTCCCGAGTTTAGATTACATCCGGGTAATCTTGCCCAGACATATGCTGACGAAATATGTTATGCCAATTTTGCTAGATCTCACTAGAGACCATATAGTACACGTCTTTATCTCTGCAGGGTAGACAGAGCCAAGACAATAAATCATCAGCAATCGAAAAAACTCCGAAGAAACCTGTTGAAAACGTTATGCGACAGTTTTTTCTATCTCGAGTATTTGTACAATATACGTCCGTCCACGTCCGGAGTTGTCCATACATGACTTGTACAAATACAAATAATCCTTAAACCCATGTCCCTGCTGACGACGGCGCGATAACTTACAAAGTTATACTGTGTTATGTTGAAAACCTTTTAGGGACCCTCTACACGAGTAATTCAGTAATTCGTCCCATGTAGCTACGGCCCATTTGGGACGAAACGCAGAAAATCAAAAATAATCAAAATTTCATTCTGCAATTCGTCCCATTCTTTTTTTGTATGGAAATTTAAACCTTATCAACGCTTGGTACAGTCAGTAAGACAAGATTTAAGATAAATGTATATTTCGTTAGAATTGTTACATTTTGCTGTGGTTTTGTTCATAGCTAAATATAAAAACATTGATTGTGAAAAAAAAATGTTATTGCTGAATGTTTTATCAAGACAACAGGTAATTGTTTCATTTAATAAGAAAACGCACAAGTTTAAGTGTTACCGAAATGAATACAATTGGTTGACATGTATGGCTTCCAGATAAGTAAACAATGGATGCGGTGGTCACTTTTGAAGAGGTATTATTTGTTCATTCTTTTGATGAAGTCCGTCCCTATAATAGAATGCAAATACCTAAATAATGAAACCTTAAAAACTAATATCTCCATAAATCTTTTACAAATTGTTGATTATTTTTATCTTTATTATTATAAATAACATCTTTTATATTTATTACTGTTGATTTTTTATTTTTTATGTATGTATAATAGTTTTTAAATGTGATTAATAACTATAAGACTGTAATAGAAACTCTTCAAAATTCCTTGTTTTGTGACGAGTATAATACATCGTAAATAAGAAACTAAAACGGACAGTAAGGCCTAATGTCATATTTAGTTTACTAGTAAAAATACTTCTTGATTTTATGTTTTCTGTTTTTTTTTTAAGTCCTTTTCTCTATGTAACTATTCTATGATTAGGTATTATATTTCTTAATGAAAAATTCAATGTTTATTATTTCTACACTAACACTTTTTTTACTGATTGTACCATTTATAAACATGGGACGAATTGCAGAATGAAATTTTATATAATTTTGATTTTCTGCGTTTCGTCCCAAATGGGCCGTAGGTACATGGGACGAATCACTGAATTACTCCTCTACACGGAGTCGGTGGAAACAGGTAATAGTCGTTGTTTGATTAAACTTGGTTAATGTACACTCACATATCTTTAATGCTCAGTTTAGAAGCTCGCCAAACGTTACGGTTAATCATCGGGAAGTTTGCCTAGTTTCGTCTATCAAACCTCGGGACCGGAAGGGTCGAATAATAGCTTAGGTACATTAAAACTAAGCAATGTACGTTAACAGTTTGGCGTGCATATAAACGTGGCAGAACACTCTAGGGGCAGACAGAACCCCGCACTGATCAATCAATATGAGGGTTCAGCCACGAAAAGAAGGGCCAATTCTATGTTTTTGTACAGGTACCACATATAATATAGGACTATATCACGTCTTTGGAGAGAAGTATATAGCCACAGTATATATCCTTATCTATTTATAAAATTCTGTTAAAAATCTACCTCCGTCCTCCATAATTCAACATCCGTCTGCCCTTATCGCACTTCTCGTGGGGTCGGTACTGCATGTTAGTTTTTTCCACCTTTCTCGGTCCAATGTTAACTGTACCTTCTTTTTAGCCATATCCATCTATATTTTCTTCAGCCTTCCTCTACTTCATTTTCCATTTGATTTTAGATTCTCGTGACGTGTGCATACCATCTTACACCAACCTTGACCGCTTTCCAACTCTTTGTTATTGGTTTTTAATCTTTCCCTCGCAAATTCATTCCTTATCTTATCCGTCCTAGCACTCCACAATTCTTACTCATCAAGAATGTAAATGCAAGCTTTGTTATGAAAGACAAGTTCACTCTTTTACTGAGCTTAAAGATTTTATCTCTAGGACTTGTCGGTTTATTTCCTTGGTACAAAATAATCCTAAAAACTGTATTCCATCCTAAAAAAATCTCAGAATGCTCAAAAAAACTACAATTCTTGAACGCGTTATGAAAACGTCCGATCCGACGGACATAGTTTATCCCCGTCGTGCAATGTGAGTGTAAATAGTCCTTATAATCTGAACCGGTCGGGTGAATGGCGAGTAAACACACTGGTTCTGACGCCTTTCCAGCGTTTGTGGATCAGCCGGGAGCAGGTTTCGTGTAATTAAATTGTCGATAGCAGCAGTGAGATAGCAGAGCGGTGCCATTTGCACTCTCCCTTAGAAAGTCGAGTACAGTCCTGGCTGAATATCGTTACTACATAATTACTATATTGTTAGCTGACTGAATATTTGAAAAAAAACATGTCCTGTCAAGATGAAGCATGAAGTCCTTCAGTCTTGAGTAGTCTGTGGTTGACTCCACCAGCGATGGGTTGTGATGGTTGTTTAGTGCGCGTAGCTTTACATAATGTTTATGTAATTTATTGTGTTTCCATGTATAAAGTGTAGAAATATGATCCATGTATTATACAAGGGGTTTGTAAACATAAATCTACGAGTTTTATTCAGAGTAGATAAGAATATAATAACTTTGCTACACCCACACTGGGTACATGTTTAACTGCACATTTTTTTGTCATCTTTATGCTCATGTTTTGCAAATAAATGAATTATTATTATTATAATTTACAATTAGTCATTTGAAGTTTGAGAGATTTAATGATCGAGAGAAGTGAGCGATTTGAGTCATTATAATGAGTCAAATAGCTTACTACAGTGTATCAAGAATCACTGTTTATCTATAGAAAACATTTTTTAGTAATGATACAATAAATATTGAATTGTCATCAGTATAGCCAAAACCGATTTCGAATAAGAATGGCTTAATCACATCTTCATTTGTCATTTAATATGCATATGGATTAATACTAAACTAATATGGCCTTTGAATTTTACAAAATAAGCTAGGAAAATCTTAAAGACTATCAGATATATTTTAGTACTAGCTGTCGCCCGCGGCTTCGCCCGCGTGTGTTTCGCTTAGATGAAAAATCTCTCTTGGAGTTTTTCATTTGATGTTCCAGATCTTCCATTTTTATATGTGAGCAGAAAATGCTCATCAGGTTGAACGACTTTTACTAAGGCGCCATTTCCAGATATGTTATAGTGTAGCTGGTCTCTTGCAGTTCTTCATCAGATGTTCCAGATCTTCAATTTTTATTCGTCATCAGAAAATGCTCATCAGGTTGAACGACTTTTGTTAAGGCACCATTTCCATATTTCTTATAGTTTAGCTGTTCTGTTAAGGTTCTACATCAGGTGTTCCAGTTTTCAAAATAAATTATAGCCTAAATGTTGCCCAGGCTTAATAGCTATACAACAAAAAAAGTTTCATTCAAATCGGTTCAGTACTTTCGGAGATTAGCGTGATCATACATACAGACAGACAAGAAATTCAAAAAAAAATTGTTTGCTTTCTATTATTCTTTTTAAGTGTCCATTTCAGTCAAAAATACTAAATATACAGACAAAATATTTTTACTGTTTTATTATATGTATAGATAAAAAGTACTAACAAAAGAAATGCGCGATATTATTTGCGATTTGCTTCTTAAATTTGCACTATATTGCAGGCTTCGTTGGAATAGGAGTAAGTTAATAAATAAATTGATTGAAACGTAAGGTCAGGGACAAAGTTGAAGGTATGAATACCACAGGTGCATCGCGTGCGCAGGCGACCGCAACTGACCGCGAGCTGACACAACAGACACACTATAGATTGATGTTAATTATGTGGAAATTTATCATCATAAAAGACATAGGTAGGTTTTATAGAGGTCAGACCTCAACGCCCATGGAATTTTATTTAAATGTTATCTAAACTTACTGAAAAATGTGAATGTTGTGTAACGAATATGAAACAGAGAAAAAAACTTTCTCCAGTCAACATAAACGTTGACGTTAGATAATACTTTCAGCATTAAATCCGCCCATTGTTCTTTACTTAATGTATTTTGCACAATAAGATTAGTTTGAATATCAACTGAACCTTCTCAGAAACAACAACGCAACGCAAGTCTTTGCTATATCAACAGCATTCTATCAAATCCCATCGATGAATCATTCTCCGATTATTTATAGCCAGTTCCACATGAATGGAGCCGTTAGCTATCTGTCACTAGTATTTGGACTGGAGGTCGTGATTCCGGAGTGGTGCCAGAGAACAGTTCCAATCACTGAGTCAGACCAGAAAGGGCAGTTGGCATCGACTCGCAGCAATGCGGCAGGTAGAAGATCCAAATTGCAATTAGCTTTTCACAGATCATTACGTTATTTGATTGTTTGTCGATCATTATATTCGTCTATTTTTGTAGAGAAAAGGAACTTGTTAGGAATCCAAACTTGCAATTTTTCCTAGTTTTCAAAGGACCCGCCTAATAAATTCATCATTAATGTTTGCCAAAAAGGGGCTAATTCGGCAGATAGCTTCTCTATGGTCATTGAAAATATGGGCTAGAGATTAACTGAGTTGTTAAGTGTATCTAAGCGATAAATAACACTCTGATAACCGTAAGGTGTCATGACACGGGACAATTATGATATACATAGATCTGATTTGTACTAAACCGAAGTTGATAGCCAAAGTCAATTTCACTCTGATAATATTCTTAATGGAAAGAAAACAGGAAATAAAACTAAATGCTTAATTGCGGATAATCAACAAACATTTTTGTCCCGTAAAGCTCAAATTAAAACTGAGCAATTTTTGATTTGCGGCCAATCGACGCACGATTGGCCTCATGGGCCATGTGATGAGCCAGCTTTAACCATCTCCCATTCCACAAAGGCAATAGCAGTATTAATAAAATTCAACTCTTCGGCAGAGAAAGAAATCAGTTCATTAGAAACCGCAACAAAACCTCTAACCATAGCGTTTACGTTCTAGCTGTCTAAAACCGGTCTGCCACAAAAGACAAGACGTCGTTCTGTACGAAGATAATGATCGTATTCAATCAGACAAGCTCGGTGAAGCACATTAAGACAGTCGGTTCTGATTTATTACTAAGCACAGACATTGTTTCCAATGATAAGAAGTGCCAGCGAATGATCACACGATGTGTATTTAGGAAGCAATTCAAGCAATAAATAAACGTTAATTAAAACTTCTTGTCTGTGATGTGGTTTATCTACCATCAGGAGAAACAGAAGGGACTTATTATTATGAAGTAGAGTTCATTTTTGAAATGTGAATGCCGACAACGTCATTTCTGACCAGGGGGTTTCTGATAAGGGGTCGAGAAGGGGGCGAGACGTGAAGAAGTAGGGTCGCCAAATGGCAATCTAGGATGTTATTTCTCATGTACTCGTAGTTTTCTTTTTTGCGGCAAAGATCAGGATAATAAAAAAATCAGAGCAGATATCGTTCAATAGTAATGAAAATCGAAAAAACGGTTTTCGAATTCACGTAGGGGACCCAATCAAAAAGGAAGTTCCATCTAGGCCTAAAAAGTCTTGGCAGATAGTTATAATATCCTTATTATGTTTAATATTTTGACTAATGAACACAAATTGTCTAAAGAAGCGTTTTTAAATTACACGTAACTGTGCAGGATTTCTAATATCTTATCTGTGACTGTAAATATTTTAGTTGTTCAATACAGCTAAAATATTTACAGTCACAGATAAATTACATTAACATATCATAAATTAGATGATATATTCTTCATTTATACTTCCTTTTTCGTCAGATCATCTAATCGCTTGATAACCTCACGTATAGTCAAATGCATGTCAAGTAATCCTATATAAACTTCTGCGCTGCGGTAACGGTAAAAACGGCGATTTGCTACGAATTTACTGTACGTATTCCGTCCGAAAACAAACTATGTCTACTACAATACTATCGTAGTAGTAGAGGGCGGGCTGCCAAAACCAACATGGCCCCGGTTGGAATGCGATTATTTTTACTATCATCATCATATCACACCCGGCAGAACAATGTTTATAATTAGGAACGCGAGGAAGAGTGCCAGAAACAAACGAAGACATGGACTTGATTTATGGAGACTTCTATTAACAACTATTAAACACGGAAGAAAAACAAAATACAAACTAAGAAGTTTCAAGAAGATGATGAAAGGACGGATAGAATATATACAGATCTATTTAATACCAAATTCTTATTAACAGTAGCTAGAAGTATAATACGTAAGTACAATTATCCATATAAAATATTCCACTATCATTACTTTCGTCGCTTATTGGCGCCGTTAATTACTATGTTTACTATCGGGTCCACAAGTATTCTAAAAATAAGAATGTATAATGGACAGAAGATATATTTAAAAATATATATGTAGTACACAAACGTTATTATTATGACCTCAAACTTATCATAGCACTTACTGATATCTGTGATGTCGTTCCACTTCATAATGACGTCAGTGCAAAAGTCTCCTGTAATAGAAGAAATAAAAGCAATCAGCCATCAGATTGAAACAAATTAAAACGTTCAGTCAACAAACCACGTAACACTGCATGGATATCACGCCTCTATGTGGCGGTGATAGATGAGATTTGCCAAAAATATTTACTACTTTACTAGTATGTTTGTAGATAACATTGGTTTTAGATCTAAACTGCCTAAAGACCTGTTTAACGACTACCAAGTACCAACTGGGACTAAGAAATATCGAATCATAGGTGAGTATATAAATTTGAAAGAGAGGAAAATTCCAACCAGTCTGTAACTCCTACAAGTTGTGCCTTCTTAATGACATGGTGATTATGAGAACAATATTGTGTAGTTTAGTTTCACATTTTCTAAAGAAAAGCGCGACTCAAAACATGAATCCATTATAGTAATGGATTTAAATGTGTAACATTTAAATACTTTTTAGAGTTTCAAAACAGGAAGCCACTATGAGCCCCTAAGTTTCTACATAAACCTAGCGTCTTTCTGTCATCTTATATTATTAAGATAATGTGACTGTAATCTTTATAATATAAGATGGTCCTTAGACCGTTTTCTTATAATGTTTACTTATAAGCTATCATAAGAAAGCAAATCAAATGCATTTATTTTATACAATAATGCCATTTCTAAAACTATTGAATTTGATACTTCTTGTAGTTTATAACTTTTCATTTCGAAAACTACTGACATTTCAAAAGAATACTAAGTATTGTCATTATCGAGTATTCCGAGACACAAGAAATTCATTTGGTTACCGTTTATTTCACTTATAACACGTGATTCCCCATCGCATATCATCTCTTCTCTATTGAATATCTTGTTACAATAGTCAACGTAACTTTTTGTCGCTTTGAGAGTGGGAATATCACAAAGAACTCCTTTAATTGGAGGCCATGATGGAAATGATTGGATGTAAAAAAGTGCCGCGTTGCATACAATGTAGTTTGTTGGGTTAACTGCCACACAACACGCGTGGTGCGTATAGGGTTGCCATGTCTCGAATTTGTCCTGAATTTCGGGATTTTTTTTTAATTTTTAACTTAAAACCTATTAAATAGAAGAGATAAATGGAAGAAGGGCGAAACTGAATAATAAAAGTGTAAACTTCTATAAAATTGTAAAATATAAAAATTGTCTTAAATAGGAACAACACAATTGCACATTTAATAAAAAAATAAAATTAACTAATTCTTAATAATTAAACCCTGAAGTTTCTCATACGCGTTGTTTTTCGATGATGTCTTGCCATCTTCTACTGTATTCGTGATCCCTATTTAACAAATCCCTTAACAGATCCCTATTTAATAAACTGACATTGGAAAAGTAAATTGAGACAATGAGAAATTTTTCAATGGAAATCAGGGTTTTTTTCTGGGTTTATAATTTTTCCATCTAGTAACCCTAGCTGCGTATCACGCGAACCGGCAAGGGAAATGACTGGTCGTATATTATATTAACATGTTTATTTTATAGTTACTTCTTTAAAAAATACAATGCTTACTAAAACTTATAGATTAAGTAGGGATGACATTGTGGACATTGGACTTTTTTCCAACTCTTCCACCTCGTCTCCAGTCAAAGTTTTTATTTTAATAGGCTTAAAAATAGCACTTTATAGTGGGAAACAAAGAACGCTTGTAGAACAACGAGAAGTGAATAGACTTTAATGGAGCTTTTGACCAATTCATAAAGTAATGTTCCTAATTTATCTGAGTAAATTCTTCATGCAATGTCAGATTAGGTTGTACTTGAGAGTGCAATGGTGTTTCATCTAATTAGTCTAGTAAAACTGTAAATATCTGTCCGTCTGTCTGTCTTAGTAGATTTTAGAAAAAATGATGAGGGTCTTTATATGGGTAATAGAAAAAGTTAATGTCTACCTGTATGTTTAAAGCGCACCATGCAAAAACTACTGAATGAAATAATTTACAGTGTCCACAGTTTGTATTGCCGAAGCTCTTTCAAATAAACTGATAACGCGGTTTCATGTTGATGCTTAAAACCTGAGATATTAGCAATAGTACATTCCGCGGGCACAAGTTAGTATTATATATTCCGTGCAGATGTCAGTTGCAGCACCTGAGTGCACAGCGACCCGGCAGGCGGCCTAGTTTCGCGGGAATTATTCTAATCGCGCGGCCGACGACCTTTCATAGGACTACATTTTTTTACCTCGACGTACATTCTAAGCTGTGGCAGCAAAATTATAGAACTTTAGCATTCGGTTTTGATTCGATTATCTTATATAGTAACAGAGTATCGTAGGGTCTGTGTCGATTTGCTATAAAGTCCATTCGTCACGTCACGTCACGTATTTATAAGTTCCATACATTAAAAGTTGTTTCGTCGCATCTTTGAAAAGTTATGTGCATTTGCCACACGAAGATTATAGTTAATTTTTTATCATTGTAAACCAGAATAACCAAAATTAACTTCTTAGTTCCAAAATCACCTGCAACTCTATCTAGAATTCTCGATAATCCTTATCTTTTTATTTAGTCGAAACGGCTACAATTAGATTATTCTTGACCAGAATTAATTTATAAATTTGACATTTCATATAAATATTCAATGTATATTCATCCACATACACAGTGATTTAATTGTAAGACATATGTTGTAAAGTGACGTCTTTGGAGAAAATGCAGCAGTGGAGTTTGTTGCGCCGTCTCTTCTTCACTTGCGCTTTGGAGGCGGTGGTAACCTAAGCTTTAAGTAATTTTATGACGTCAACTAAATAAAAAACAAGATTTGAAAAAGTGCTATTTGTAAGCCTATTTAAATAAAAATAATTGACTTTGACTTTAGAATATGGCAACTTCAACTGTACCGTTGTAAGTAGGATCCATGAGCAAAGTCAACTGGCTCTTTAGAAACATTTGGGCAGCGTGTAGTACTCGTATAGCCTATATTACAGGCTATCTCATAGAGTAGTCATCACGGGTTAATGACATTGGTGCCAATATTAGGAACCAGTTTAGGGAGTTTCTTTCAGCATTTCTTCTCAGCAATGGTCGTTCTGTAATGCTAGAAGTTTGCAGTTTAATGAAGATATTAAATTATTCTTAAAATGAATTCATGTAAAGATGTGATCCTACTTGCTACTAATATTATTAACGTGAAAGTTTGTAAGTGTGTATGAATAATTATTTGGATTTGTTTTGTATAAAACTAGCAGCGATCCCAGATCACTGCTAATAGCCCACATACACACATATTTTGTTACTCTTTCATGTAAAAACGACTGGACGGATTTCAATGAAATTTTGTGCACGGCTAGAATACAACTGGAATATCACATAGGGTAGATTTTATCGCGAAATTTTGACGGGAGCGAACCACAGGGGCACAGCTAGTTTCTAAATAAATTTTTGATTTAGCAGCCCATTCAGTCCATCCATGTAATTTGCAGGCGGCGAGCGCGAAAGGTCTATCACGGGTTATTGACACTGTGCCTATCTCCGATCGGCCGTAGTTACAATAACTGTCTGTTTGCTTAGCATTTGATTCCAATTGCCCATAGCATCACAAAACTTTACCAAAAATCTCAAACATTTTCCACAATCGCCGTACACCGCCTGATGTTTTTCACGTCATCATTTTCAGTTTAATATCGTATCTTCTTCGCCTTCTACCTTACTTTTTGACCACCTAAATGTGTGGTCGATACAATAATTTATTTCTCCCAACCTGCCATTTCAAACGATATTTCTTTCTAACGAGTGTGTTATTACTAACACTACCTTTCCTATTCACTCATCATATCTTACTTAGCCTTCTCCCATTTCTGTAGTTCTCAGTTTCCAACTTCTAGTGATGTAACTTCTCTTATTGTGACGTTTTATTTGACTGGAGGACCATAAACTAATTACATCTAAATGTTCAAACGAGTAACAAACAAAAAATTGCATTTATAATTTTAGTCTAATGATGAAGTGGCGTTATTTATGCCATCGTGCCATTTATATCCCCATACCACACGCGTCCCCCGCTCTGTACAGTTGGGATCTCCATTTTCTACAATATTTACGTGGTGCGGTACAGCACAGAGCGTCGTGCGAGCGGTAACCTTCTCGCCGCGGCCTGGTTTCAGTTCAGAGGTCAACGCCCGCGAGATACCTACAGCTTGCACTCGCACACAGAGTAGCTACACAGCATAGTCGGCTATTGTGACTCTATGACCGTCTAAATCCTAAATGTTATGTCCAAATCTCTCCACATCCTGTAATAATGAGAATTTATATATCAAGGTTAGGGTTGGTTAGTTAGTTTTCAAAGTAGAGATGGTTTTTACTGGAAACCTATCAGAGACGTGGTCTAAAAAGTGCTAAGCTCCTAGTAGTTAAAAGCACCTCAGGACAGGACTCATGAAAGTTAAGTCGGAAAGAAATAGATACTAGAAACGAAAAAACCCTTAGCCAACGCTATTTATGACTGCGTGCAAAGAATCCTAATAATAGCATCAGAAGTACCAAATTATTTTAGTACCCAGCTTGCTTTTGCATTTAGTTCAATTTCAATTAATTTATTTTAGTAAAATAAATACGTTAAGTATGGCATCCCTCGTTATCAATGTTTTAGTTTACGCTTGATGGATTTATAACAATCTAAGAGATACTATTTTACCAAACTAACATTATCATAAATCAATTGGTCGGATTAGAGATTAATTTAATCTTATCTAGGTACCTAGATAAGATTACCTAGCCAAGTATCCGATAATCTTGATCTGTGTTAAATTATCATTAAGGCCACGCTAATTTTCATTTGCAAATCTTAACATTGTTCGTAAAGACAGGAAAACGGTCAATCAACCAATTTAAGAACGTCGTTCTTGTCAGTGAAGTATTTTTCATATCCAGTAAGAATGTCATTAGTTTCATGCTCCTATGCAGTATCAATTGTTTTATATACAAATACTACTTTTGCTCTTTTTGTAGCATGTTGCAGGGCGAAGGCGCCAAAAACCTTAGTCTCTATAACTGTAGCTCCTGTATGCTAGCGGCACGTCCCCTCCCCGCGCGCCGCGTCATTCGTTTTCAATCTACACGGCTAGGAATATTGCGGTAATTATGACAATTGCATTGGATTATCAGGCCGTGGGATTCCATTTATTTCGATAAAGCAAACTTGAAGAGATTGTGAAAGGTTTTGATCTAAAAGTTTCTAAAGCGCAATTCAGAAGTCAAAAATATATCATTTACTTCGACTGACTAAAGTGCTCATACTCAAGAAAACTGTTCCGAGCGACAAAGAGCCAATATAGCACGTTAATATTGGATAGGGTGTAAGAAGCTAGGATCACTACATTCCTATCAAAAGCAATGTCTTTTTTATAAGATAGCGCCTTTCACCAACTGACATCAAGCCTAGATGGCCCAACTTCATAACATCATATCTGAACTAGTTTTTCCTCGCGGCTTCGCTCAATTAAAATTTGCTTTCCTTTGAATTAAATTTTCGGAATAAAAGATCTCCTAACCTAATAAACATGTGGACGTTCAGACACGCCTTCCATTCATTTTATTGTAAGATCTTTCTTATCGAGTGTGTTATTACATGGTTATTACTAACACTGATGTCAGATTTTATTCAAGTCGCCTAAAGGCATCTGATATGACTTTACTGTAAGATGTTTTTTCGTTACACCTAAAATTTCAGCTAAACCGTTTTATTCATTGCAAAAAAACACATATATTCTGTTCAAGTTATACCCGGGTTTCACCAGTGGGATACAAAATGTATAAAAAAATCATAAAACTCGGCCGAATTTGAACCACGAGGCGATTAACAAATGAAATGACTTCTAAAACATTGGTGGCTCGAATTGGAAACGTCATCCATCACTGATTGGCGTTATCAGCCAGTGTTTTCAAATAAACCGTAATCTCGAGTGGCACAATTTCAGCGCACGTTATCGGCCAACCGAGCTGATAAAAGCGCGCTTTGAACAGCTGACTGCTTCATCATTTTTTCGAGTTGGAAGTAGAAAAATATTATAAGTGTTAGCTAGCGTCGCTCCAGCAAAAATTTCGGGATTATGCTATGTGATTGAACATGTTTATTTTTTTAAATCCTTCTCAGATTTTACACCAAGAAGCAACAAACATCAACAGAAACTTTCCCGGTTAAAATATTTGAAAGAGTATTTTTGTCAATTCGTCGTTGAAAACGAAACAAAAATATGCTTTGAACTTTTTATCGTTAAACTGTTTTAGAAAAATACGACTAAATTGCTTAGAGGGTAAGTAAGGCAGACCGCAGAGTGGTGTAGATACCCAGAATGCATGAGAGCCAAAATATATATTTTGCACTAGATTTCTGCAAATCTGACAGTGTCCCCCCAGTAATGGAAAGGCAATGACAGAACAGAAGACTCTATCTTGATAACGGAGATAATTCAATCAAAAGCGAAACCCGCCGAATCGTACAAATCGAATCATAAAAGGACAACTACTAACTCTTGGCGTTGTAAAAACTGTGGCCGAGCAAAAACCGGCCGGCGAACAGGTATGGGCGACGACGTGTCGTGACATAACTCGGAGTAATGATAAGGTGGGCTAAAGAAATGTTGACGGAAATCACGTAGCCTGTGCACGATAAGTGGAGACCGGTCTGAACTAAGTTACTCTTAGTATTGTTAAGTTCAAAAATAAAAGCAAGGAAATCGTGGAAAGGAATCGTTTCGTGGAGTGGAAATGGATGGTGTGCTGGCGTAGTCTGAATATTTGAAAGTAATTTGAATCAAAGACGTAGCGCAGATTCGAACTTGACTACAATCTACTACAACGTCCTTAACTCTCGTTCTGTCAAGAATTCTACAAATTCTAGACGTCTTAATTGAATGCTTCTGAAAATTTGTGCCTCAAACAAGACCACACTTGCTAATTGATAAAGGGAAGAAAGGTTTTCGTTCAACATTGGATATTAGATGAACTTTCTGGAGAAGCATCACAATAAGCACGTGCAAACAGCTGCTAATTTTACTCTAGGCACCCAATCTGACATCTTACTCCAGATAATTTCTATAAATAGGACGCATAACCTGTATAAAGTGACATTGTTATATTCCTCCTCCCATTTTTCGCTGTCGTTCAATCCCTATGTTTTTACTGGAATGAACGAAGCAATGCTATTCTAGACCTAACATCACACGGTTGTAGTATTTGAAACCTATTTCTAGTTGAAACACCTAGATACCAAGCTAAGTAGGACAATCCAGTTGTGCCGGCGTACGCGCACAGCTCGGAGGAAAGCGCGAGGAACCAGTTCTAAATGTCAAATGGATCACAGTTCACGATAGTAGCACGAGCTTAGCCTATTCCTTGTAACCTTGTTGTAGAGTGTCAATGATGAGAAAACTTCTGTTGGAAGGACATTTTAAAGTATTAAAATACTTAGTTTTGTTATTTTTGTCTAATAAAGAAGTAAAGAATTGAGGAGTACATGAAATGTTTCATTTATTAATATTAGTACCATCGACAGAATATGTATTTATTTACTTCTAAAGATATTTGTTAAGAGATAAAGATATATTTATTGGCTGAACACGTGTTCAATACAATGGTTAAGGATAATACTTATAAATTACTAAATATTTCCTTTCTAAAGTTAAAAAAAATCATTATACTATTGTTGACGACTTCCTGCCTTTTCATTTTTTTCCTCGGTTATTCTCTTTTTATGAGATAGCTTTGTAGTTAAATAAACAAGATAGGTGAAATCGAGTGTACAAACATGTTTGTTTGTTTGTTTGTTTGTAATAACTTTATTGCACAAATTATTATAAATACAATAGATACAAATTACAAATCCAAAAAATGGCAACGGCGGACTTATCCCATGAAGGGATCTCTTCCAGTCAACCGGTACGAAAAAATATATATAATAACACAAAGGGCAGAGGCTGTGCAAACAATCAATACAATACATACATTTTATAGAAATTAATATATATATATACTACTATTAAACTAAGATAGAAAGAGTAATGAAAGTAAAGCTCAATAATACACAATTAGAAAAGAGGAAAAGGGGAAAAACAAAAAAGAAACAAATAGAAAGTCAGGATAAGGAAAAGGATTTTGCAACACGATTTTTAAAGGAGTCAAGGGAAGGTGCCATTTTGGTGTTTAAAGGAAGAGAGTTCCAAAGGCGAGGTGCTTTGACAGAGAAGGAATTCGAAAAAGAACGCGAAGAGAACTCAGGTGTGGAGAGGAGAAGCTTATTACAGGAGCGCAAGCGAGAATCAGTGTGATGAAAAGTAAAACAATCACGAAGGTAATTAGGAAATGAAGGGTTGAAAAGAACATTGAAGAGAAGAGAAAGGATATGCAGGTTACGCCGAGCCCTAATAGGAAGCCAATTCAATTTATCTCGAAACTCAGATATGTGGTCATATTTACGGAGTCCAAAAATATACCGGATGCAAACATTTTGTAAGCGTTCTAGTTTATTAAGAAGTTCCTGAGAAGGATCTAAGAAGGCGACATCAGCGTAGTCAATGAGTGGTATTATTAGGGAACGAGCCAGCATAGTTTTAGTTTTAATAGGTAAAAAATTTTGCAGTCTTCTCAAAGAGTGAAGAGCAACAAAAACCCTACGGCTAACCTCGTTTATATGGGGAACCCAAGACAGGGTGTCGTCGAAGATGACTCCCAGATTCTTCACTGTTGGAGAAAATGGAATAATAGTGCCATCAAGTTCGATATTAGGAATAGGGAGTGATTTAATTTTACTAATAAAATGAGGGCTGCCAATAATAATGGCCTGGGATTTTTTGGCATTGATAGAGAGGCCAAAATTGCGAGACCATTCGGCAATAACGGCCAGGTCAGAATTAATGGTATTAATGACGGAGTGAAATTCTTCGAAAGGGGTTGTTGAATATATTTGCAGATCATCTGCATATAAGTGAAAGGACGATTTTAATAAGGAAGTGATACCATCAATAAAAATAGAAAAAAGGATAGGAGAGAGGATTCCGCCCTGAGGCACACCAGCAGCTAACTCACCCCAGTCAGACCTAACCTGATCAGCTCTAACAAGCTGATGTCGACCCTGCAGATAGAGCGAAACCATGAGAGGGAAGAAGGTGAAAAATTAAGAGAACCAAGAACCTCAAGCAGGATGTCAAAGTCAACAGAATTAAAAGCGTTAGAAAAGTCTAATAACACCAGCGCCGAAATTTTCTTCTTGTCAATGTTGAGTCTTAAGTCTTCCGTAATTCTTACAAGTGCCGTGGTGGTGCTATGTCCGGCTCTAAAGCCTGACTGGTATGGACTTAACAACCCATTCATCATAAGGTATTTCGAAAGGCGCTGCTGCACGTGGTGTTCGATAATTTTAGACAGATAAGGAAGGATAGAAATTGGGCGAAAATGAGATGGTAAAGAGGGGTTAGAAATTTTAGGGAGAGGAATAA
The DNA here is from genome assembly GCA_018467065.1 of Ephestia elutella. Classification (NCBI taxonomy): domain Eukaryota; kingdom Metazoa; phylum Arthropoda; class Insecta; order Lepidoptera; family Pyralidae; genus Ephestia; species Ephestia elutella. The sequence continues at coordinate 18,848,007 of CM031575.1, read as the reverse complement.
TATGAGCCCGCTTCCAAGCAGAGGGGAAAACACCAGAGCAAATAGAACAATTGATAATAGCCGCCAGATGTGGAGCGATTTCAGATGAAATTGGTTTAATCATGTCGAGAGATATATCATCATTACCAGCGGCATTAGACTTGAGTCCACTAATGATTTTTACTACCTCATCAGCAGTTATCGGAGCAAGGTCAAAAGAAGGGCAAGACGGGACAGGTTTGAGTGAAAGCTGAGCAAGAGTAGCATGTTTGGTTGACTGAGCCAGATTCGAAGGCGGGGTACAAAAATGCTTATTCAATTGATTGATATCAAAATTAAAATGAGGGTCCGAATCTTTATCGCTCACACCAATACCACGTAAGAACTTCCACAACTTATTAGGGGGACAGGCTTCAATGTTGTCATAAATGTGCTTACGTCTCGCCTCCCTACAGCGCTTATTACACAGGTTGCGTAAAGTAATAAATTTTTCTTTATTTTCATCGGTACAGTTACGACGAAACTTAATTTTAGCGTTATCTCTCTTAGCCATTAGTTTTTTTATTTCGGGCGTCAACCATGGAGCAGGGAAGTGCTTAACCCGTATCTGTTGCACAGGAGCGTACTTATCGTATAAAGAAAGGAGAGTAGAATTAAAAGACGCAACTTTAGAGTCCACATCCGTGGGGGAAAGCACCGAATTCCAATCAATATCTCTTACATCGGCCAGAAACAACTGCCAATCAATTTTACTTAAATTTCGTCTAAGTACAAATTTATGCCTTACTTTCGGAGTACGAATTTTAAAGGAAGCGTATATGAGGTCATGAGCCGAAAAGCAAGGAGCATTAAATTGGCCATGGATTGAACACAAGTCAGGGGATGAAGTGATAATCAGGTCCAGTAATGAAGGCGGACCGTTATGGGGAAAATGGGTAGGATTAAGTGGCAGGTGATGTAAGTCTAACGAATGTAGAAGAGAAAGGAGAGATTTAGATCGGGAGTCATCTTTAACGAGACAGGTATTAAAATCACCCAGTAAAATTGTATGATCATAATTACAACGAAATTTTGAAAGAAGGGATTCTAATGAGCTAAAATAATTAATATGAAGCGATGGGCTGTAATACACGCCAAGCAATATTTTGGTATGGCGAAGATTAATTTCAAGAAAAAGATATTCAAGAAAAGATGATCTAATTTAACAAACAATGCAATGACCCAACAGTTGATGTTTTGCGCCATTGTAGCGCGTAACTCTAGAACAATATTTGCGCCTTGTGTAGTTTATCCGAGAACCAAGGATGTAGAAATTCCAGTTCTCAAATCAACTACATCGCAGACAGACAAATAAAATCAATATTCAATATCATCTTCTATATTAATGAAATTGGACGTAGAGACGAAACCGCTAAACGTAGAAACTAGAACTAGTGAGCACTGAGCACCACGCGGGCGCGGGCAAGCCGAGGGAAAAATATAATATTCTTAGTGACAGACAACGCTCAGCCAAAACTACTGTACCTGCCTAGGAAGCTGAAATGTGGCATGTAGGTTCCTTAGAGAGTGTACGGGAGCACTAAGTGGATTTCCCGAAAGTCCCGAGCCCGTACTGCAAATAAATCTAGATGTTATTCCGTAAAATATTGGCAATTCTTAATTCAGTCTACACTTGATCGATTTATTACCTGACGTTATCTTTGAAAAGATAAATTTCGAAATTAAACTAAGAGATAAATTATATTAATCAGCAAGGGAAGCCATTGAAGACTCCAACTGGAGTCTGCCTGCCATTAATTTGTCCCCTTTAGGAGATATGTTTTATTCAGGACTAAGGGTCTACTCACACAGAGGAGCGACGCGATTCGACACGGTTTTTGGAAAGCCATTTGAGAAGCGGGCATCTTTTCGAAATGATCGTCAACGTTATTTCAGAATTATGTTTATAATAAGTGAACATAAACCTTCTAGATATCGATTCATCTCATCGAGTGATTGCAATACAAAGTTATAGGAACTATGTGGTAAAACTAGAAGAACACGAAGTAAGAGTGGTGTTAATGTCTGTCCGATACCTACTTCTTCTTCATTCATTAATATAGTAACCAAACATTTCAGACGTAATATTAAGATTTTGTTGCTGATTAATATAATTTATCTCTTAGTTTAATTTCGAAATTTATCTTTTCAAAGATAACGTCAGGTAATAAATCGATCAAGTGTAGACTGAATTAAGAATTGCCAATATTTTACGGAATAACATCTAGATTTATTTGCAGTACGGGCTCGGGACTTTCGGGAAATCCACTTAGTGCTCCCGTACACTCTCTAAGGAACCTACATGCCACATTTCAGCTTCCCAGGCAGGTACAGTAGTTTTGGCTGAGCGTTGTCTGTCACTAAGAATATTATATTTTTCCCTCGGCTTGCCCGCGCCCGCGTGGTGCTCAGTGCTCACTAGTTCCTAGTTTCTACGTTTAGCGGTTTCGTCTCTACGTCCAATTTCATTAATATAGAAGATGATATTGAATATTGATTTTATTTGTCTGTCTGCGATGTAGTTGATTTGAGAACTGGAATTTCTACATCCTTAGTTCTCGGATAAACTACACAAGGCGCAAATATTGTTCTAGAGTTACGCGCTACAATGGCGCAAAACATCAACTGTTGGGTCATTGCATTGTTTGTTAGAATTAGATGCTATTGTCTCGACCCCGCTCGAATTAGAGACGTCTGCAGATAGTTAAGCGTCGCTTGGTCCAAAACTGGACCTTTTGAAACCCAGTCACAGTCATTGGGTTTATTAGCTGTCGATGGTGATTGAGGACAGACACGGGTCAAACAAAACTGATTTTTCCAAGACTAAAATATTTCTCTCCCACATCCACTCGAAATAAAGAGAATAAACAAATCACAGTTCTCTCAGCTAACTTTGTTCAGCGATATAACACAGAATAATTAACATTGGAGCGGCGGTGTGGATCGTAAAACTGGAAATCGCGGAATGTGTAGCCAATTTCATACTAAACATGCGCCTTGCAACGACTCCGTATGGTAATGCGAGGCCAATCTCGACATTATGCTGTAAAGGATCCAGTATTAATTGAACAAATTTTAATTTCGTGAACGGCTTTAATCGTCGTATAACAGAGACTGACTATAACACATGAAACAACCATTGAGTATGACATTTCCAAACGCAAGTAAAAAGAAGACAGTCCACATACGGCCATTCTAAGAACCGCTTCATCCATGAGGTTAGCTCTTTCTCCGGAAACGAGCCCCGAGTTGTTTATCTAGTTCAATGTGGGTTGAAGGAAAGGGACGGAACACTAGAGTTAATGTGACGTAGAGTTATAATGAACTTAAGTTAGTTAATTCATTTATGTAACAAAACAATGCGACCCCTACCATTAAAATGTAAGTTAGGCTCTTTAGATTCATCTTGACTTGACAGACCTAGCTAGCAGTGATCGTAAGTATCAAAAATGTGATAATACTGGTTTATCGAATTGAGTGAAATTTATTTAAATCTGACGGAGACAACACGACATATCAATAAACATGATTTCTGGCAACCCCACTCAGTGCATTAGTATATTTTCAGCCTAGACTCGAACAGACCAAAAGCAAGTGTTACAAGAATTTGCGACGTGAAAAGTAAATTATATTTCTCCCGTTGGGTCTTGTTAAACAAGGGAAGCCATTGAAGACTCCAACTGGAGTCTGCCTGCCATTAATTTGTCCCCTTTAGGAGATATGTTTTATTCAGGACTAAGGGTCTACTCACACAGAGGAGCGACGCGATTCGACACGGTTTTTGGAAAGCCATTTGAGAAGCGGGCATCTTTTCGAAATGATCGTCAACGTTATTTCAGAATTATGTTTATAATAAGTGAACATAAACCTTCTAGATATCGATTCATCTCATCGAGTGATTGCAATACAAAGTTATAGGAACTATGTGGTAAAACTAGAAGAACACGAAGTAAGAGTGGTGTTAACCTCTTTACTGAGAAGTTGGAAACGACGATCTGTGGATTGATAAGACCGAGAATCCTATTATTTTTTTTAAAATTGACAATGCTCTTCAAAATCGCCAATATTTATTTAATATTTGATACAAACTAGTTGACGTCAATTATTCCTCAATTGACGTCAACTAGTAATAATATATTATAATAATAATAGGTACTATGAAAATCAATTGTGATATCTTTGGTTGCAACTTATCAATGACTTTTCAGGCGTCCCACAATCGCACAGCGTCGTATATCAATATAATCTGGCCCTTACAATCTCGCCAGTTTACAAACTTGCGTTTAGTTTTTACTTTACATTTTGGATTTTACTTCAATTACCAACAGTCGTTTTTGAGTAAACGATTTGCCAAAATGGGTATGCGTCCATATAAGATTTGCCATACCTGGATTTATTTCACACAGTCAGTAAGGTGCTACGTTGGCAATTAAAAAAATATTTACAACTTGATTTTGTTGAACAAAATGTTCTAAGTTTTATCTATTACCCACTGCTAGGTATTATGACCCTCTATCTACGCCAGACTTCTTATTTATCTCTGGCCATCGTTCAGTTGTTTCTAGCAAATTGTAGGTCAGTGCGAAGCACTGGCCATTTCCCCTTTTCGCAACGTGTCTCATTCTCCCACAATTTTGTCAAACTCAAATCCACTCGCAACACTTTCATATATCCCTTAACGAAACCAATACATCTCTGACTAGGTCTTCCTCCCTCCCGATAACCGTCAACACATTTAATATCTGTTGTGTTTCTCGTTTCAGTTGTAAAGTCCTTGCCGCTGAATCAAGGTCCCAGGTGCGATCCCTGATCAGATCTAGATAGAACATCTATTTCAGATCGGCCTGGGTCTTGGATATTTATTTTTGTATCTATTACAGGATATGAACAAATTGAGTTGGCCTTTTCTTGGTTTTCCAACTTGTTATCGAAACTATGTAATGTATATATTGCCATGTTATGTTGTAAAACTGTTCTGTGTGCCAATAAATAAAATAAAATATGTCGTTGAGCTTGTATCTCATAACACAAGAATACTAACATTGGGGCTAGCTCAATCATCATCATATTCCTCACCTTATCCCATCATCTGGGGTCGGCGCGATATGTCTCTGTTTCCCGTCATACCAACATCCACTCCCAACCCCTTCATATCGTCCCTCACACAGTCCAACCATCTCTTCTTTGGTCTCCCTCTTCCCCTGAGAGCCTTCCACCTTCTTATTTAATGTCTTCTTAACTAGATGGGGCTGGTGGGGTGGTGGCTACATTTCTATATGTTTTCTATATTGTCAGAACATGATACCGTGCAGTCACATCGCATCCACGTACAGCTGTTGTTTATAGCTAACATAAAGTGGAGCTGAGCGAGTTCATTGCTCGGTGTGCTAGATCATATTTAATACACTCACGATGCTGGATGCCATAATCTTGAATAATCTTGATAGTCAAAATACATAATACGATTGTGACTCTGTTGTACAAAATACTGCATGTCAAGTCAACTCAAAATGGCGGTAATGGAGGCGAATTTACAATAAATTTGGGTAAGCCGATGTTCAACTGGATGTGTATCTTTTAATGGCGGCGTCTTCTTTGTCGCCTTATTCCATTATCGGCTCCTGCTTGACTGTACCACAGCGGGCTAAGTATCCTACATCACTATTTAGCTCTCCAACTATATTCACACAAAAAATCACATCAATCCATAGCTCCATTTTGACGTAGAAGAAGAACTTGTTTGTCCTATACTAATATTATAAATGTGAAAGCACACTTTCACATTTATAATATTAGTATAGTATGGATTTCTCATAATAAAACACTTAACCTATCTCTCCTTCGACATATTGGCAGTTAGCTACTAGCACAAGAGGTTATCTGTATTTATGTTCATGATTAGAGCAGCGATAATGTCGTCAAAACAACCGGGACAAAATAACTTTCTCTAATTTTTAGGGTTCCGCACCTGATTTGGTAGGGTAGGACTTTCTATGGGTTCTGGGTATGGGTATCTGGCCTGTGGTGTGGCCTTAGAATAGCACCAACCCATCTCTTCCCGTGGGTGTCGTAAGAGGCGACTAAGGGATTTAAAACACCGGAGGATGGGCAGCAGCATCTTTCCGCGTACTATGTCATCACACTGCGATCGCCAACCCGCCTGCCAAGCGTGGCGATTACGGCAAAACCCCCCACGGATAAAATTTTTGGGGGAGGCCTTTGTCCAGCAGTGGACGTCTTTAGGCTGAGAGAGAGGACTTTCTATGGGTAGGACTGACTGTTTTTCCGTTATGTCTGTTAGGGATCCTTTAAATCTTAAAGTCCAATGTTGGACTAAAGCCTCAATCTCAACCGCCATCTCGGCTTACCATTGACTTCCATGACCAACAAGACCTCTGAAGATGTATTATACAATCATACTTCGACCAGACGACTTGATCATTTGATTAATTGTTAAGACACCACAAGGTATTCTTAGCCATAATTGTATGTACAATGTACAGCATTGTATATCATATCGAGTTACAACGCATACACTGCAGACTAGCAGACAGTTTAGTGACACAAATTATAGAGCGTCACAGATGCGACACTTTAAACAATTCCTAACCACAGTCATACAAACTGTAAATAAATAACGAGTAGTCCAGCTTCCGTCAAGCTACACTGGGCGGGCACTCTATCATAATCATCTTTACCATCGCAAATACAATTTGACAGATTTTTGTGCCCTTCTCAAACTTCCACATACTCGGTCGGAAGAGTCGACCAATGTCTTCTGGCTAAATCATAAAAACAATAAACAAGGTTTCGTCAGGTTCCAGGCATGAAGCATATTTCTACACATGTAATACAAATTCTCACGTCATTATCGATTACGTGTAGTGAGTCTGAAACAGTGACAGGTGGCTAACAACCTGGTATCGCCTATTTATAAATGAATCTCAAGCTTTGAAAATGAATATATTTTCTAGACTTTTAGTCTCTTACCTTGGAAGAATAGTAATTGCTTCTGGATAATCTCGCTACATTGTAGACCTCATCTCTGTCCTCGGGCAAGATTGTAGTCAAGAGCAAACCCATCTTTAATTGAAAAAAAAAACAAAACGTCTTTCTCAAGCAGCATTTCTACGCTTACTACATTTTGCAACGACGGGCTTGCATCGTGCAATCTTATTATGTGATTAGCGCACGTACCGCCGCGTATGCAGACGATTTGGATAACAAAGTTTACAAGTACAGTCGACATCACATCAACGGACACAAATTAGTTGCAAATTCACTGTTATTACTGCCCGCATAGATGTGCACTGAAATATTAAGTCATGATAAGATATACTATTTGTCCTCGGCTTCACTCTAGTGAATTTCGTTTTAATCCATTTGGGAACTTGTTTATACTTCCAGAAATATCTTACTACGCTATATAAAGAACCTCTTTCGAGAGGTTTTCTCTGCCTTGATTTCCACATTAGTCAGTCAGTGTGTAATAAGAAATGAATTTTGGAATTACACTCCTAAGGGTGAAATGTATGCAACACGAAATTCACGCGGGCGAAGCCGAGAACAAAGCTAGTAAAGAATATTTGTTAACTCAAAGAGGAGCTAAAGTAGCCGTAGTACGTCTAGAAACTTCACACACAAGCGATAAGCCATATCGCAAGACGTGTAGATCAGACTGTGTGACGACTAGTCCAAATGAACTATAAATAAAAGTTATGATAATAAACATTTCAGGTTAATGCATTTGATGAAGGAAACGTTTCCTATATTATAAGCTAAAACAAAAGAACCAAAAACAAGAATTGTCGGCACCACCAGAGCAAAGAAACGAGATGGTTCATACTGTTCGTGTGCATGTTTGAACAAAACATTCAAACAAAAAAACTTAAAAAAAATATTTATGTGTATGATACGCATGACATTCGCTATTAGACGCTATTCAGATTCAAGAAATTCCCGCGGGAGCAAAGCCGTGATCAGATTTACATACCACAAGCCACATGAGTAGGGAATGCAATATTTCTGTCAAGTTTCACTTGCTAGTTTGATTGCAGACCAACACCGCGTTAGGTAAACTAAATAAATAAAAACTCTGATAAAAAATAGAATAACAATAACAACATTGAAGATATAAAGCGACTTACAAGGACGCAGTTCAAGATATTTTTTCCTATAAATATTTATCAATAATTTCATAAAGTAATAATTATACTTTCTATAATAAGTAGTAATAATTATTTGATTACATTAATAATGTTTAAACAATACTTATTAAATTTAAAAATGCGAATGGAGTAATTTGCCATTGCCTTCTCCATTGCTCTGATTAATCATGGACTCAAGCGCGGTTTCTCCACGATGCACGAAAGCAAGTGGTGGAGTATATAAACTGCCGTACATGATTCAGATTATTAAACAAACTCCTGAGGTACGAGTTGGATTCGAACCTGGGATCTTGCGATGCGATCTCAGGCCACAGGTCCACAACCGAACATCTTTACCACTGGACCACCTCGGTATGTGGTGTTTATTTTATTCAAGAACATTGTTCTTGTTCCTCCTTATCATCAACAATCGTTTTGATCTCCTTTTGCGAATTAATTTCTCTTTATTCTTTTGGTCAATCTTCCTCTGTCTGTCTTCCTCTTCTAGCTTCTATTATCTATCTAAGGAAGACCATTAGGTTTTTGCCAAAATGATCATGCCGTACATGATGACCAGAGATAATCAACATCATGTGTGGTGCTGTAGAATTCTAAAAAAGAAGTATCTGAGACATTTCAAATTTAGTGCAGCTTTCTGACTTAACAACCCTAACAATGTAACAAAAGAAAAAATATGAATTAGGGGTGATATCAGAGAGACGTGTTGTTTAGCTGCATTTGCATACAATAAGCGCGTCATTTTCTGAGACCGGACCGGTTTTAGCCAAAACCATGGTAATTTAGCTTTTATTACCAACCCATACGAGTGAATTACCAATTAACGACTATTGTAACACATGGACAGGAATTTCAGGGAAATGATTGTTCATTACAGGTTTGAAATATGATTTAGTTTTATAGACAAGCAGGTATACGAGCTGGTACCGGTAAAGGACGCTTGATTCTTTTTTAAGCAGGAGCCAGTCAGTAAATTTCTAGCGGTTTGACATTAGCGCCATCTAGATATCGGTCGTCTACTAACACCTGGAGCGTAGCATCAGGACGCAGCTAGTAAATTCATATAAAATTAAAATTATCATCTGCCTCACCTATTTATTACCTTACCTTTTCCTATTATCTGAGATCGGTGCAAAATCAATGTTGCCTTGACTATAAACCACAAAAAAGTTTAAAACTGTCCTAATTTAGCTAAAAAATACTGTTGTTTTAAATACCTATAAATAAACACGCGTTTTCTAATGCATTCGAAGTGCAACGCAAGCGTAACTCCCCTATCAGTAGCTATTCAATAAATCAGGCGAGCGCTCCTTCCTACCCAATCCATTACGGTCCAAGGTCATGTTGCAAGGTCACTTTAAATTCTCTCCCTGGCGTTACGTACGACTGCGTAATGCCGGAGATCTAATTTCTATATTAGAATCACCAACGTGAAGATTTGAATTACATAGTTAATGAGAGTAATCCAATAACGCATTTGAATTACAATTATAGAACTTAGTAACTCAATCTGTCAAGATCTACCTAAAGAATCAAAAGATAATCTAAAACGAAAGATTTAGATCTCACGCGATGCAAAAGTAGTAACAATGCTAATGTCGGACAAAGGGCTTAAAATTGTTAAGTTACATCCACAAGTTTAAAAGACAACCCTACCGTATTAGTGTACCCGTGACCTTGAATATAATGCTAAACGCGTATGCCAATATGCAAATAGGTATCGGTTCGATAAGATTCTTTATGTGTAAACTACTGCGTGTACATATTAAATCAATACTTACCTACAAAGATTTCAAACAAATCATCTACAAATACAAAGTGAGACCAATAAATCATTATGGAAAGATTTTGGAGTTTCTTATTAGCAGATTACATCAGAAACCGCAGTTTGTCAATAAGGACACAGTTGTTTATTTGGTATATATAATTTCTGTACAAGTATCGACGAGTTGGTTTAAAATTCAGCTATTGAAAGGTGTGACCGGCCGGCCGGTGTCGCCGCGCGGCAGCGGCGTTGCCGCAACCCGGCTTCTTCAATAATACAAAGACTTTCCCAATATTAATCCACTACCTATTTTAATACTTCATTATCTAGATTTTCCGGCGTTTATGAAACTATAATGAATGCTAGTTTAAGAAAAATTTTGGTTTGATGCCAAAGTTCTAGAACGATCAAAAGAATGTCAGAAAATCTAAAGTCCAGAATTTCAGCTGTTCCTTAGTCTGTTATTCTGTAACCTTAGTCATGTGTGTTTGTTTGGTCAGATCTACTAACTTACCGTTGTCGCGGTCCGCCTCGTCGTCCGATTCGGTGCCGGAGTCCCGCTCCTCCACCTGCAAACACAAGCACCGGTCATTCCTCAATCAGCTCCGGAACTTTTCATCGGAGTTATTAGACCCTATAACCAGATACGAAGCCGGAAGAGATACATCAGGGTTGTTTATTATCTATCTAAGTCCTCTGTGCGGTAGTATGTATAGTTTTAGGAGAATAAAGTAATGTATACGTGGCAATGGCGACTTTCTTTTTGTATTTCGTTGAAAATTGCAAAAGGAAATAGAAGAAAACCCTGTAGAATGTTCTTTGATAGAGCAGCAATCATTTCCGATTCCTGATCGTTCATGACCGAAATTACTAAACCTGGCTTATGGATCTAATAGTTCATAGCTTTCTCTATCTGAAAATGGATATCGAGGGAGTTTGAAAGGCTGCAGGTCGCCGCATCGAGCCAGCGAGCGTTCCGCTCCTTTGTTCTAGCGGCGGCCATTTTCTGGTAGCTGTGTGACCTTCGGTTTGCGAAGCCGGCACCGGGCGACACCCACCTTCTCGGAAACGTTCTCCTCATTCAACGAATGCGTCCGCAGCTTGTGAGTGAGAAATTTGAGCATTATTGAGCGTCAGCTCGACTGGTTAGAGTCCTCACTGGTGCACTCGCGACCGACTCGCTCGTTTTAAAACCAAAGCGATACTACACCTATCTGGCTGAGAAATGTCGCCCTCGCACCTATGGGAAGCGTTCCAATATCATTTTAACCCCCAACAACATATCCGCAATCACTTGCGCGAGCTCGCGAGCCGTCCGCCTCCGATGAATGCCGGACTACTACTAGTTTAGTTAGAGTAGCCTTGCGTACAACGCAGTCAGCTGAAGTGGCTATCGCTCCCCGATATCGAAAGGGCCTAAGCGGTATCACATTAAATACTACATATAAAAACGCAAGCTGAACTCGCAATCGACCACAGTTATATCCGCATCGAGGGGGCACATTTTATTGCGAGATAAAATATGAAAATAAAGTGTAAAACAATCTCAAGTGGCACTTAAAATGGACTCGTCCGGCAACCCATTGATGACAAAGAACCGGAACACGCAGAGATCGGACGCGATTGGACAAAACATTACAGAATAGGATCGAAATTTAATGCAACATCTTGCCTCTCTTTCTCGCAAACACGGTCGGCCGATCGGCTCGGGTGTGCGCAAGTGCAGGAAGAGCGACAAGGACAGCGATAACGGCACAGGTTCATCATGTTATATAACAGCGAGCTGATAATAAATCGCTGATAAAATTTGCGCATGAATGAAAGAAACGGAGGATATTCAGTTTTTATCGATTTAATCAACGAATGACATCAATGATTAATAATCTTAAGCTCTCTTTGTTCAATATACATACCTAAACTCGTGCTTTGTTGTTATTATCTTAAAACGATGTTGACGTACGGACAAAAAAATCATCAAGAATTAAAGTTTCTAATTTAGTTCGCAGCAAATTTTGGAAGTGTCTAAAATTGTCAGGCCTTCCTTATCCGCATAATTAAACTTGTTAGATTTTTTTATTATTGGTATTGTAATTTCAAACTCTTCTTAAAGAAGGTGGATGGATAAATATTGTAAAGAGTGATATGTTTGAAAACTTATTTAGAGTTTTTGATAATCTATATACATACATATAATAAAACAGTAAAAATATTTTGTCTGTACATTTAGTATTTTTGACTGAAATGGATAGAGGGACACCTAAAAAGAATAATAGAAAGCAAAAATATTTTTTTGGAATTTCTTGTCTGTCTGTCTGTATGTATGTACGCGTTTCACGCAAAAACTACTGGACGGATTTAAATGAAACTTTTTTTTGTTGTATAGCTATTAAGCCTGGGCAACATATAGGCTATAATTGATTTTGAAAACTAGAACACCTGATGAAGAACCATAACAGAACAGCTAAACTATAAGAAATATGGAAATGGTACCTTAGCAAAAGTTTATCAATCTGACGAGCATTTTCTGTTGACGTATACAAATCGAAGATCAGGATGATCTGATGAAGAACTCCAAGAGACCAGCTACACTATTACATATATGGAAATGGCGCTTTAGCACAAGTTGTTCAACCTGATGAGCATTTTATAAATATTGAAGATCTGGAACATCTGTTTCCCGTTCATCAACATTTATTCCCGCGGGACACGGGATAACGCCTGAAATTTTGAGTACTGGAGTTTAGGTTACTACGAAGCGAAACTCACGCGGGCGAAGCCGCGGGCAACAGCTAGTTAAATAATATTAATATAGGAGCCAATATCGCTTCGCTTATATGGTGAACGTGCTTTTAATCATGCAGAGCAGATTTAAATTCATATTTATTTTCCATGTTTACCTATTTTTAAATTACATACTCGAAAAATTGACAACCTTCTGAGTTGTTAAAATACATATTTAATTTTTGTTGGTGATTTTTGGTGCTAAACTTAAAAACCCTGAAAAAAAAACACCGTCTATTATCAGCAAATAAATATGTAAATAATAAAATAAAACATACCACATCCACAAGTGTTGGCTGAATGTAACTTACATCGGTTGGCATAATGAATAGCGCGCCGCCATGTCTGCCCCGCGCGGCTGTCTCGCTCGCACACCGCCACCCCGCCTCTGTCTCCCTCGCACACAGACACCGCGCGATATTTTGAATGTGCCGGATCATTCATTTGGAAAATATGTCGGTCTAGGCCTTTGTTTGCCTTTAAAAATATATTGATTTTTGTATATGATAGTCGCAGGTTCACGACTTATATTATAAAAATAAAAATGAAGTTACTACCTACTTAGACAATTTTGTTCGCAAATTCCATTTTTACAAAACAAATTATTTGAAACTTGACTTAATATTTATCCAGGTGCCTTAAATTTTTCCGACGATCATAGAATGACTAAATTCATATACTTACTTACTGGAAATTGAATTGAATCCATAAGAATACCTATTTCAAAATGGCCATTTACGTGATTAGCCTAAGGAGATAGCATGTATTGTATGTTCAGTAGGGAACAATTTAATAAATATAATTTAATTTAATGCTAGTAGTTTGTAGCTTTGAGATTTATAATACAATATAATTAGGTAGGTATGTAATAAGTTTTTGATGTGAAAAAGTACCTGTAAAGGCCAAGTTTCAATAAAGTACTTTCGATTTTGGATTTTGATAGGGATGAACGCGAGATAACTTGTTTCGGAGTAATTTAATAAAGTAAATAATAAGTATATCATACTTTCAATGTATTGACTCTTATTTATTTATTTATTTGGCAACTCCTTTTTTACATTTTTGAATATAACATATTACCAATAATAAAGACATTCATTAATTTTAAGTAGGTAATGATTTGATAGAATATTTGACCGCTACTGCTAAGCTACTGAAAAGTTAGTGTTCTGTAAATAAAAATAGGAACATAATACACAAGAGAATAGGAACAACAAATAGATGCCAATCAAAGTCCTCTTCTGATAAAATAAAACTACAAAGCCTACAAAGAAATAGTTTTATTAATAAAAACTAATATTCACTTAAATACTAGTATAACAATAACGTGTGCGTTACCCTGGCAGGAAAGTGTGTCCTGGAGTTAAGTGAATGGAACCAAAACGTTGTGCGTAGTCTAGTGTAGATGTGCCGCGAATAAAACTTTTGTGCGTCTTGTAGTTTAGGAAAAAAACGGAAATCTAGGATTCTGCTAGGGTAACGTCGTTCTAGCAGGAAAGTTCTAAACGAATGATCGGAGAGAGAAATATTCTGAGGGGGCAGAGAGCTTAGAGCTGTGCATTGACCTGGGCTGAAAAGACCATTTGTGCGTCTTCAGGTTTTCGGGATATTGCATTTCCTGCTGGAGTAACGTTTTGCAAAATCGTGGATCTCCTAGATTCATCGTATGTGCGCCTGTAAGATAAATATACATGAGTAGCTATTCATTTGTGCCCATCTGTGCCATAATTAGATTTAAGAAAATATTTATAATTTTTAAGTAATCGCGTTGTCTATGAAATCACGAAAAAAAATCATAGCGCCTAAATGAAAAGACGTGTAAGCTCGCTGAAAACTGTATTCGATTCTTCTATACACCTATAATGACCACAAAAAGTTTCTGAAGTGCACATGTATTCATTATTGAATAATATTACTAAAACACAAAATTAGGTGACTTAACTTTGACGTCAACATACAAGAAACCGGCTTAACCCAATAAGTGTGCGTGTGAATCAAAGATTAGTGTGTTCAGTCATATATTATCGTGGAAATTTTCAGTTCAAAATGTTAAGGATATAAGTAAATAAACACAAATCCAAAAACATATGAACAACGGCAGATTATCCGGCCAAATTAGAATGACTACAAAAAAGCGACGGTTTCATACATATCGATGACCTTCTCTATTGAAAGTATTATACCTAAGCTGTTGGCCGTACAGTCGCTATCAAACGTCTGTCGGCAATTCCCAACTGGAAATTCCCGACAAAGTTTGAGGAAATAATTAAAAAATCCTAACTATCCTATCCTAACTAATATTATTAATGCGAAAGTGCGTTTTTTTGTGTATTTACTTGTTTGTTTGTTACCTCTTCATGCTTTATCTACTGAACCATACTTCCTGAAATTTCGCATACACATAGTTATATGTAAGTACTGAGAAGGGCATAAGATACCTGGGAAAAAGCACTGTTCCCGTGGGAAATTCAAACGGGCGAAGCCGCGGGCAAAAGCTAGTATGGATATAAAATGCACAGCACATGCACGTAGTGGCCATATAAAATAAAAAAGAGGTTTTTGATTTGGAAATTATTATTTTTATTTTCTTATAGGTAATTTTAATAGTAAATATTATGGCATCAAATCACAGATCAAACTACTACTGTGACACAGGGAACAGTGCTTTTTCCCGGGATGAAAGGTACCTTATGTCCTTCTCAGTACTTCTAACTATGTGTATGCGAAATTTCAGGAAGACTATTTCAGTAGATAAAGCATGAAGAGGTAACAAACAAACTGACTTGACACCGTAGATGCCTCGGTGGTCCAGTAGTCAAAGCATAAAATGTCTCATGATCTGCTGGGTACTTTATATATCTACCAAGCATATATTGCAGAAAGGATTTCCAGTCTCATTGGGATATTGCATTTTTAAATCAACTGCTTAGCCGAAAACAAAAATGACTCATTGACTTTGGACTGCACTTTTAGCTGTGGGTCTCGAACAATAAAATAATATTTACTTACTACTAAAGAAAACCAAATGCCTTCCTTTCTAACCATTGGTAACTTAAATATTTACTTACCATTGCAGATTATTCCATTCCAACTTCATAAACTTTTAACCAACATCTAATTAGTAAACAAACGCAACTGCGCAACAGGATCCATAGCACTCCATAGCGTCATAACATACAACATGCACGCGTGATGCACGCAACGCACCAAACTGTTTACCAAGAGAAAAGATGACTCACTTCTAGTAAAAAGCAAAATACATCGCATTATTGAAAATAGAATGACGATTATATATCTATCTCTGTCCCACTTATACCATTTTGCTTACTAGTTATCTCACGCTTTCTTCACGCTAGCTAGACAAAGCCACTCCCTCTCTATTGTTTTTGTTATGCGTAGACAGAAAACTAATTCAACGTCATCGGGTGCCGTGCCGCGCGGAGGAAGGAAACATCGGTCGGTGTGCAGAATTGTACGACTCGACATGGAAGAAGAACTTTTACAGTAGCCATAGCCATGTAGTTAGTACATAATAGTGGTACCTAAATAAACTTTCACATTTAAAAAACACATTTTGTATTTTTATAGTAGGTACCTAATCTACCTATTTCGACAAGTACGGAACACCTTAACTTTTATACAAATCCCTATTTAACAACAATACATATTTTTTAATTATTCCCACTAATTCCCACAAATAAAGTTACAGGTTGGCATTTGCTAATAAACGTTTGAATGCGACTGTACGAACAGCTTAGGTATAATACGTTCAATAGAGA
Organism: Ephestia elutella; assembly: GCA_018467065.1. Lineage (NCBI taxonomy): Eukaryota > Metazoa > Arthropoda > Insecta > Lepidoptera > Pyralidae > Ephestia > Ephestia elutella. Next base: position 18,831,499 of record CM031575.1, on the reverse strand, counting down.
AGGTTATCGATATGTATGAAACCGTCGCTTTTTTGTAGTCATTCTAATTTGGCCGGATAATCTGCCGTTGTTCATATGTTTATGGATTTGTGTTTATTTACTTATATCCTTAACATTTTGAGCTGAAAATTTCCATGATAATATATGACTGAACACACTAATCTTTGGTTCACACGCACACTTATTGGGTTGAGCCGGTTTCTTGTATGTTGACGTCAAAGTTAAGTCACCTAATTTTGTCTTTTAGTAATATTATTCAATAATGAATACATGTGCACTTCAGAAACTTGTTGTGGTTATTATAGGTGTATAGAAGAATCGAATACAGTTTTCAGCGAGCTTACACGTCTTTTCATTTAGGCGCTATAATTTTTTTTCGTGATTTCAAACACAACACGATTACTTAAAAATTATAAATATTTTCTTAAATCTAATTATGGCACAGATGGGCACAAATGAATAGCTACTCATGTATATTTATCTTACAGGCGCACATACGATGAATTTAGGAGATCCACGATTTTGCAAAACGTTACTCCAGCAGGAAATGCAATATCCCGAAAACCTGAAGACGCACAAATGATCTTTTCAGCCCAGGTCAATGCACAGCTCTAAGCTCTCTGCCCCCTCAGAATATTTCTCTCTCCGATCATTCGTTTAGAACTTTCCTGCTAGAACGACGTTACCCTAGCAGAATCCTAGATTTCCGTTTTTTTCCTAAACTACAAGACGCACAAAAGTTTTATTCGCGGCACATCTACACTAGACTACGCACAACGTTTTGGTTCCATTCACTTAACTCCAGGACACACTTTCCTGCCAGGGTAACGCACACAACAATAACGCATTAAATTCATTTCAAGCAAACCGCTGTCAATGTGTTCAGAATCAACTCCTTCAGCATAAAAATAATCAAAATTTTATATAAACCCGATCAGGAGATATCCCCGTAAATGTTGCGAATTTTCGCATATTTTACGAATTCAAACAGTAATCAAAACCTATGTAAACAGAACTTATACAGGAATAAATCTGAAAGTTGTAAATATGTTGTTGGAAGTCTAAAAAAAAGTGTTACAAACTTATTTTTGCGCTGGGTTCAGTATGAATCCTAGGGATCGAAATGCAAAGTTTGTTTTTGAAACTAGTTGTTCTTTAGTTAGAGCTATAATGTGATATGCTTTTTGGGTACGGAACCCTCGGCCTCGGTGCGCGAGCTTAACTCGCATTTGGCTGTTTTTTTTCGGATGGTTTTTACGTATAATACATACCCGTGCGAAGCAGGGCCGGGTTGCTAATATTATAATAAGTAATGGAATTGGCCACAATCGTAAACTCTGAACACATCGGTGAGCGGATCATAACAATCATCAAAACCATTAACTCTTACAGCTGAACACATTATGGATACAAATTGTTACAATTATTACATTTGGTTAATTATAATACATGTATTTTGTTCGGAAAATTTGACATTCTTTATGAAACATGTTGTGTTGCAGTTGCAAGTCTCTTCAAGTGATGTATCGACCTCGGTCACTTGGAGACTTTAACTTGTCCAACGCATCACAACATCAGCTTTCATGAATCTATTTAGTTCTATTTTTAATTCTTCGTTATTATTTAACTTGTATAAAACAACATATACATACACGGACACGCATTAATCAAATACTTTTTTAATGTAGATCTAATTGCACCTTTCGTAGCGGTTTTAAGTTTTAACAGCTTCCTATCCAATACATTTGTTCACATCAGGTTTTTAAATTAAAGATCATGTCAGATAACTTGTCTTAATTATGTGACACCAGGGAAAGACAGATCAAAACGAAATCTACTTTATTTGTTGAAGTTATGTGTTATTTTGACTGCTCAAAATCTTATCCGCGGGCAAGATGTTTACTTTTAAAATATGGTTTATATTTGTACGAAAGACAAAATATGAACCATTTCAGCCTTGCAGAAACTATAGGTGGACTGGACATCTGGTCTGGCCCGCGAGATGTCCAAGATGTAAAAACAAGTCAAGACAAGTCTATCTAGCCTGATCATTAACCGTTATTTGACAAGTTTTGCTAGAAACTTGTCAAATTTAAGGCCCATTTAGACGGTGCAAGTTCCTTGCCTGTTGCATACGATTAAATTGAAGCAAGTAAATGCTTGCATGGTCTAAACACCAGCTACTTAAAATTATTGATCATTATTAAAATTATAGATTAATTGCATGCAATTATTGCTCTTGTATGTACAAGAAACTTGCACCGTCTAAATGTGCCTTTATTGTAGTTTCTCAGTAAGACGGAAAAACGGACAAAGACCCAAATCGGTTTGTCTCTTTCGCTCATACCAATATATATCGCCATCTCGTACAAACAACGACTTTGTGAATTACAGAATAATATTTTATTTAAGAAACATAGATGACATTATGCAAAGAGTGCGCGGTAGCTCCAGTATCAACTTGTGGACAGGTATGACTTACCTTATCTAATAATTACAAAGGGATTCTTATTTACCAAAAGTAGTTTTAGAAATCATATGTAAAACCTATCAACTAATTATTTTTAAGTAAGTATTTACTTACTAAAGTGGGCCAAGTGATCTCAATAAAGAATTTGTTATTATTATAATACAGTTAGATAGGAGAAACATATAAACGTAAGTAAAGACGAGAGTATAGTAATGACACTATACTCTCGTCTTTAAAACTACAAATATTTGGGATAAAAAAAGACATGATGGCAATATATTATCATATAAACGTCAGAAATAAAATATATCATAAACATTTTTCAGTCAGAATTTGAAACGAATTAACTTTCTCTCATTCAGACACAAAACACAACATGCGAGACTTTATGTACACTTACAACGACTTAAGTAGATTAAAAATTTCATACAAAAACACTTATGTTAAGGGGAATTTTACAAAATATGCAATCTTGTATAATCATACAAAAATAGTGACTCAAATTAGTATATAATATTACAATATGTATTACGGAAGCACAAGAAATAGGTATTTTGTTCTCGTTTTGAGTTGTTAGGACTATTTTAAATGCCTGAATAATTTTAAGCCAACGTCTTCAACTCTCGTCCCAACAGTCTCGCTACCTATTTTTAGGAGATAGCATGGGATTTGTTGAGGTTTTTGGTTACAATCTCTTTTGAATAGATATTTGCGATTGGCAAGGGAAGATTATGAGATTTTTTTTTATAATATCTCACTTTTAGTTCTCCCGTTAATCTGATATACTATTATAGTTATGTTAAAAAATGAGCAACCTTTTTATTTATTATGACTTACATATTATGCGAGACTAAATTTTGGCAAATTAAACACACACCATCAAAATAAGTATAAGTGGTAATATTTATTTCAATCTCTCATTGAATGGCCGCACACCTTAGTATCTTTCTAAATAGATTTTTAAAATATTTTTCGCACACGCGCTACGTTTTTTGAGTAATAGTACATTACTGCCGCGGCCTATAATGAATACTTTGCTGGTCGCGCTGATGACGGCCGAGAGCGCAGCGTAGCGCAGCTCCAGGCCGACACAGCGCGGTCAGCGAGCAGCACTTGATGGACGAGCTGAGTTAAAGGCCGAGACCGTAGGTCGAGGCCTTCATAGCGAGGACAGCAAGGGCTGCAACGATGGCCAAGCTGGAAGGCCTAGAGCGTAGCTAGGCTAGCTCGAGGCAATCATAGCGTGACCAGCGAAGCAGTCATTGTGGGCCAAGGCTTGTATAGTGCTTTACTCAAAAATGCAAGTACCAAATCTAAATAAAACCAGCAAGTAATTTAAATAAAAATATATTAATTAACTAGAAATTTAATTAAAATGACAATTATGAAAAGTACAGTTACTAAAATTCAACACCGACTTTCCCGGATTGATGCACAAATTTTTCATATGCAAGCTTATATTTTTCCTTTGAGTTTCGCGGTATCCAATTTTCAATCACTAATTTAGCTTCATCTTTAATGTCTGGCGGTGTTAAACACATTGAGTCAGAAGAATTTTCGCTTTGAGAGCTCATTTTTAGCCAAAAAGTCACTAAATAAAAACAAAAATTTTCGCTGAACCGCGCTTTTGTTACTTCTTTGTTTTTTTTAAGCAATGGTAGTTGGAACTATACAGCCAAATATGGAATAATCTATCTCTATAAAATACAAACAGCTGTGTTTTAAATAAAATCTTTTTGCATTCGATTTTTAAAATGTTGAAACGTCAAAATAGCGGCCGGCAATGTTTTGCCGGCCTGTTAGAGCGGCCAGCAAAACTTTGTCGGCCGCTATTTGAAAACAGAACGGCAAGGTCGACTTTGCTCAAACAAGGTTGTCAAAATAATGACCACATTACATGCATTTTTGAGTAAAGATATCTAGTGTCAATCTTTCTCTTCAAAATCTTTAAATTAAAAAAATAAATGCTGTGCAGGGCAATTTTATTTTTGCAGTTTCGAGTTTGTTCAAAGTTTTGGAAGTAGGTAAAAAGTCATCTACATAGAAGAGTACCTAGTCGGTTTGGATTAGGTAAAGAGCCGAAAGACTATCTTTTGCTCTTTGCTATGAGGACGCAGCTCGGCCTAAAGCCCCGCGGGCCTCTGCTGGTTACTAGGGGTTTGAGGTGAAATTAGAAAGTCATCCATGTATACGAAGGCTGGTCTTTGATCCCGAGACGGGGCTCGGCCTCGGCCGCGCTCGCGCGACTGGAACTCGTACGAGGCGTCGCTCCACCGCGCCCCTCGCCCTCGATTTTTTTTAATTAAAGATTTGTGTGCGTTTGACCTCAATCTTGCCTGATGGGAAGCAAAGATGAGGTCTAAGGTGGCACACGCTGCCTCCGGCCTCGCATGTCAAGGGATAAAAATAGAAAAAAAAAAAACACCTGTCGGAGACGGGGTACCACTGTCACCCTATACGATATTGTCTAATATGAAGGCAACCCCGCACGAGTCCGTATTCCCGAAATCCCCTGTCAAGTTTGTATGAAAAAAAAGCCAAATAAACCCTTAAATACTTCATGGCTGTGGTCATTGCCCAGAATCCTCTGACATTTGGTCGAGCAACCCTTCTATCTATTATAGTTTCAGCGGGCAGCACCCCCTTTCGGTCCAGGTCTACTCTATTTTCCACTTTCGTATTTTTTATGTGCCTCATCCCCCTTCACACATTCTTATCATCACTTTTGCTCAGTTTAAAATTCCGTAGAACAAACTAATTGCCTATGTCAATGCCACTGACTAGTGGTATGGTAACTTCATACATTAGGGGCTCAACCGCTGGAAGCGATGCCGAAAGACGGGTCGTTTCTTATGGAAGGTTTGATAAATACTTGCTTGCTAATCTAATGCTGTTCTATACACACTTTAGTATTTATTTTTTATTTTCTGATTTTTTCTATTTGGACGATCTAGTTGACTTTAATCGCAATGTATTATCTCAACTCAACAAAGTTGTATTTTAGCCTAGATTAGAGTTAATCTAAAATCAGCAGATGGTCCTTCAAATACGCGGGATAAGCCCTGACATGTTGCACGAACGCGTGAGCCTCGTGTCGCAACATGTTCAAGCGGTCCTCTGACGGGACAGCGTCGGGTTGGATGTCGATCACCAGCCTCGCAGCGTCCGACGGGACGCGGTATCTCCTGAACGGTACGATGTATGGGAGAGTGTCTGTTTCTAGGGAATCCAACCTGGAATGTAGAAATTGGGGGTTAGATTTGGCACAATTTGGGTTACTAGTTACTAAACTACGGCTAGGGCCAGTCTCCACTAAATCGGAGAGATGTGTTTCAAAAACCAATAAAATTTAGTTATTCATTATCGAATTTCATTAATTGGATCCTATTGGTGGTTGAAAGAAACACATCTTCTCTCTACTCTCTCTGGTGGAAACCGGCCCTTACTATTACTACTAAACTACCTTACTATACTACGATATAATGTCGGGTACTTAAAAGGATTTTAAGTAATGAACCAGTTAAATCTCATGTTTCTTAAATAGGGAATATTACGCAAAGCTCTGGGCAGATGGCGGCACGAGCACAGCAGTAAATAACCACCTGTCACCATATTGAACATGACAATGTCATTGTCAATGTCAAAAATACTGTTTACTCTTTATGTCTTAACTAAAATTACTAATTTTAGTTTGTAGTTAATATCATAGTATTATTCCCTATTGTCTAACAACACAAAGACATCATGGTATCCTAGTAATGAATTACTTAAAATGCCTTTGAATATTTAATCAGAATTATTTAGTATACAATGATGCGATGACCAAATAATTAATAGGAATAATTTACACCAATGATTATGTATTTTTGTACATAACTAAATACATGCCGAAACCATACAAATAAAAACATAACTACTAAAAATCCAAAAATAAAATGACTTAACTTTAAATTAACTAGTAGTTCGCCGCGAACTTAGACCTCGCGATTATTACTCGCGTTTTTATTGGTTTACTCTTACGTATGTATGTATGTATGATTGAAGAGTGCTGATGAAAAATCACAGTAAAAAAAATAGTATAATTTACAATATAAAAAAAATTGGAAGACCTCTTAATAGCCCAGGCGCTAAAATAGTATCAATCAATCATCGAAATATATAAAATCTTGCGTTAGGGAGTGACTGACTGAGCTGACTAACTTACAGACAATGCACAGCCGAAAACGCCTGGGCATACGAAGCTGAAATTATCATTTATACATAACACGACTTGTATTTTCTTTTATGTAATTTATACATATAAATTATTTTTACCAAACGACTAACGAGACAAACGACCAAACCAAACAAACAAACAACAATATGAATTAGACAACAACAACCGAAATTTACCACCACAAGACAATACTATGAAAAACGGTATTTGGTTCTTATGAAATCTTACTAAACTGATGTACAAATTAAAGAAACTGTTCAGCGCCATCTAGTGAACTATTACGAACTAAAATGACAATATCTATATATCTATACATATAATAAAACAGTAAAAATATTTTGTCTATACATTTAGTATTTTTGACTAAAATGTATAGAACTTAAAAAGAACAATAGAAGCAAAAAAAAATTTTTGGAATTTCTTGTCTGTCTGTATGTATAATGGTCTAACCTGAACCTAACTTCTTTTCCGTCCTCAAAGTCTTTCTGGGTGGTCATAAAAAAATAACCTAAACCTAACTTCTTCTCCGCTCTGCAAGTCTTTCCGGGTGGTCATAAAAAAATTACCTGAACCTAACTTCTTTTCCACCCTCAAAGTCTTTTCGGGTGGTCATAAAAAATAACCTAAACCTAAATTCTTCTTCACCCTCAAAGACTTTACGGGTGGTTATAAAAAAAAAACCTGAACCTTACTTCTTTCCCGCCCTCAGTCTATCTAGGTGGTCATAAAAAAAAACTGAACCTAACTTCTTTTACGCCCTCAAAGTCTTTCCGGGTGGTCATAAAAAAAATAACCTGAACCTAACTTCTTTTCCGTCCTCAAAGTCTTTCTGGGTGGTCATAAAAAAATAACCTAAACCTAACTTCTTCTCCGCTCTGCAAGTCTTTCCGGGTGGTCATAAAAAAAATAACCTGAACCTAACTTCTTTTCCGTCCTCAAAGTCTTTCTGGGTGGTCATAAAAAAATAACCTAAACCTCACTTCTTTTCCGCCCTCAAAGTCTTTCGGGTGGTCATAAAAAATAACCTGGACATAACTTCTTTTCCGCCCTCAAAGTCTCTTCCAAAGGTGGTTTCTTTTCCAAATAAAAAAATAACCTGGACGTAACTTCTTTTCCGCCCTCAAAGTCTTTATCAATGGTGGTAAAACAAAATAACCCGAACCCAAATTATAATCTGCCCTCAAGTCTTTCCAGGTGGTCATAAAAAAAAATAACCTGAACCTAACTTACAGCTCAGATCGTTTGGAGACAAACTTTCTTTTTTTTTATTAAAAAAATAAAAATTGTTTATTTACTCCACAACAAATGTTGGACTACATTACATAGGTATGTGATAAACATTAATTAAATTTAATACCATAAAGGACAGTATCGTTGTGGAGATCTGGTGCCCGCGCTAGGTATCAAAGATCCTGTGTTGCAGGTTACCAGGTCCTCCACCCGGTATGACACAATAAAAGGTATTAGCATGTTGATATCATGTCACAATACGATTTGTGAGTTAATTTACAAATAAAAGACGAGTAATGACTTCTATACCTAACCCTACGATGAAAATCTTGGGATCAGTAAGTGTCGCATGTAGGATTAATTTTAATAATATACTTAGGCTAGTTAATCAGTTTGTATAGTCATTTTGTTTGTAAAGTTATAATATCCTACATTAGTTATGTACACACTATCATATATCCATAGTTAATAATGTATAATCATATCCTACATTTTGCTATGTATACGAAATAATCTTATTGTTAATAAAATATAAACCTTATGTTCAATACATGTAAGCGCACAATAGCGCAACACGGTAATAACCGTTAAATGTCGAATGAGACAAAATATGTACCTTTCACTCCAAAATATGTTATGTAAAAGCTTAATATCGCACATATGTAAAATTATAATGTTATGTGAAAATTATTAACCAATTACATGACTACATTTCACGTCTGCTCGGCCATAGCTATACGTAGTGAGACATACAATTAGATCATATAATACGGGAAGTTTAGCGTTCCCAGTCAGTTATCTCCTCCAAGTTACCAAGAAGTCTCCACTATGGTCCAGCACGCAGCCAGATGCTAGTCTTTAACACTCAACAAGTATTTTATTCCAACTCCACCAGCGCCTTATTCAGTCAGATCGGCAAAGTATCTCAAAGTACAGTCCACAACTCATATTGTCCTACGAGCAACGGATAATCAAGAAAAAACGCCAGGTTTAAAACCCTGGCCGACAGCTTTAGCTGTATTACAACGGTATTCGGCCCAGGGCAGCTTGAGCAAGCTCGCTACCCTGTGGTATCTAGCCTCAAATAGCTTGAACAGCTGTTCGCTATTCGTGGTATAAGGCCCGGAGAAAGTTGAGCATCACACGCTCGTTCTCCGTGGTATCTGGCCCGAGTCAGTTTGAGCTAACGCTTGCTACTCGTGGTATAGGCAACCCGCCTACAAAATCGCCTCACGGCAACCCTTCCACGAGCCACAGGGATTGTTGGAGCGAAAGCTTAGCATCCCTTCGCCGAGTACACCAATTGAGTAAAAAGACTTTTGTAGTGCAGTGATAAATTTAGGGTTAGGTAGTATTAAGGTAAATTGGTTAGGGACCCCCACGTGCGCTTAAAAATGACAGACAGGTCATTACGCTCTAAGGGCCCTCTGCCCTCTCCGGACCATCTGGTCGGAGAAAATACACCGCCCTCAGGTGACACCACCACTGGTGAAACCAACACGTGGAGCAAAGGCACCAGCCCAACCACGGACGCAACCCATAGCCAAAATGTAGGTAGTAAGGAAGTCGCGAATCCGCCTCCGCGACCTGTGTCGCGAGACGGGTTATATGAAGACGCGTTAAATAATAGAAGTGCAACGGGCACTGTTGTAGACGTTCCGCACACCCCCCCGGTAAGTAGTAACCTCAGTGTTATGATGGCTGAGCTCGAAATGCAGCAGGCAAAGTTAGAAGAGGCTCAACGGGCTGCCGCAGCCGCCAAATGTAGGTTGGAGATCGCGCGCATTGACGCCGCGCGGTCTTCCAACGGCGATGCGCAGCACGGTATTATAGAAGAGTCGCGTGTTTCTAACTGGGTCACTAATCAGCAGGTTTCGAGACCAGCCATTAGACACACCAACGAGGACCCGGGTCCTAGTGGTAGGCGCGATCGTAACGCCCGCACATACACTAACGACGTCGCGACGCCTGTAATTCACAGGTCGATCCCCGAACTGCCTCACTTCGATGGCAATATTACAGAGTGGATAGCGTTCCGGGCCGAGTTCGAAGACAGCGCGCCATTTTTCAGCCCTGTCATTAATGTAAGTCGAATCCGTAAGGCCTTAAGAGGAGAAGCTCGCACGGCCGTGAAATCCATTATGTACACGGTCCAAGATCCTTTCGAAATAATGGAAGCCTTAGAGAGGCACTTCGGGGATCCTGAGGAAATAGTCCTCACTGAAATTCATAACGCAAAACGTATGCCGCGATTATCTGAAGACAACAGCAATATTGTGTCATTCGCGAGCCATGTTGCCAATGTGGTGGCAACCATTAAGTCGCTGCGCCAGGAAAATTATTTACATTCACCCGAGTTAGTGAATAAAATAGTGGACAAATTAAATTTAATTGTTCGCTACGAGTGGAGTAAGTATAAAGCAGCGAACTCCAGTGTGCCTGGCTTAGTAGCCATGGCCACCTTTTTAAACGAAATAAGTAGTTATGCGCGTAAATCACAACATCGCAAAGGTAGAGCTCATATTAACGTCGCACATAACGAGCGGTCGTCTATGCGATCACTAGATCACCGGCCACCCCCACCACGCGACGTCAGTAGTAGTAGCTCGGACTACGAGTGCGATACGACGCCGCAACATTCCTCGTTTCAAGCCAACGCTAAAGTCAGTAAAACTAAGGATTTCAGGAAATCGGGCACGTCTCATAATAATAAGAAGCAGTCAGCGCCTTTAGCGCAAGATAATAAATGCATATTATGTGGCAATACCCATTTATTAGCGAAGTGCAACGAATTTTTGAAATCCTCTGTTAGTAAGTCCACTTCACTCTTGTCCACCTGTCTGTCCACTTCACTCTTTGCTGCAGCAAATGCAAATATTCAAGCGACCAGCGACGCCAAAAGTCCTGGCTCATTTGCTGCAACATTTGAAAACGCGACAACCGATATACGCGTTCATCCTTCCACGGGTATTCGGGCAGGGCATTCAACGGCCCTCCCACCAAAAAATGACCAGGGGTGAGAGCTTCCAAGTCATTTGGATCTGGAGATAGCGGACAGAGAGGACGAGAGTTGAGGACCGCCTCAACTTTACAAAACACTGTGGCCAGCTCTTCAAAAGTTAGAGCCGTTTCTCCGATAATGCGGCGGAGGTGGGTCTTTGCGGATTTCACAGCCGCTTCAAAAATCCCTCCCCAATGGGGGCAACTTGGGGGACTAAACTTCCAGGTTATTCCCCTTTGGGCAGCAATTTGACTTAAACTAGTACAATTTTTATCAATAAACACAGAAACATCCTTAAGATAATTTACAGTTCCCTTATAGTTTGTGCCATTATCAGACCTAATAAGGGAAGGTAGACCTCGACGCGAAACAAAGCGATCCAACGCGGCGACGAAGGCCTCCGTAGTCAGAGCCGATACCACCTCCAAATGGACAGCCTTGGTGGCCAAACAAACAAATACACACAAATAGCCCTTCACAATACGGGCATTACGAAAGGGAGAAGCCTTGATCGAAAAGGGACCGGCAAAATCGGTTCCAACGCCGTCAAACGGTCTCGAAGGTCGGATTCGATCAGCGGGCAAATCACCCATCTGTGGTTGCATCGTGGATGCCTTCAACCTATAACATGCAATACATCGAAACAGGACACTACGGATTGCTCTTCGGGCAGACAAAATCCAAAACTCGCGTTGCAAAATAGCCAACAAAGCATTGCACCCAGCATGGGCGTTACGAATGTGTCGATCAGACACCAAAAGCTGCACCAAGGGTCCGCCCTTGGGCAACAACAGAGGATGGCGAGTCTCATATGGAAGATCCGCCTTCCGGAGCCTGCCTCCAACCCGAAGAAGCCCATCCGAGTCGATGTACGGGTTCAAACGAGCGACCGCGCCCTTCAACTTAGCGCGTCCGTCGCGCAAAATACGAAGCTCTGACTCAAACCGTCCGGTCTGCACGACACGGACCCAATGCAACAATGCGCTCCGGCGCTCTTCTGCACCTGCAATCGGCTCCAACCGCTTTGCCTGTGGGTTTCTACAATTATGTATGAAACGCTTAATCCAACTGGTAACACCCAGAAGCTTATCCAAGCTGCTATACCGAGCAAGTAGCCAATCCGGCTCCGACGTCGTCTCAGCGACTACAGCATGTACACGGAGCCCAGTCAAACTCAAAGAAGTAACGTCTGTCTGACAGACAGGCCAAGAAGTTTCTGATCCCATCAGCCACTCTGGACCCCACCAGAGCGGGTGTGACACCAATTCTGGTGCCGTACAACCTCGGGAGGCACAGTCCGCTGGGTTAAGCTCTCCCGGCACATGTCTCCATGTTATATCAATTCCGATATTCTGGATTTGGGAAACCCGATTTCCCACAAAAACCTCCAAGGTATGTGGGGCCGCGCGCAACCATGCAAGCGCGACCTGGCTATCCGACCAGGCGAAGATGTCCCGTATCTCGACCGTGGCCGCCAGCTCACATGCAACGTGATGCAACAATTTAGAGAGAAGGTGAGCTCCACTCAACTCAAGCTTGGGAATAGTCAGCCTAGTCCTGATGGGGGCGACCTTGCTCTTCCCTAACAAAAGCGAGACATTGACCCGGCCATCGGCGTCAACTGTCCGCATATAGACTGACGCGGCGTAGCCTCGCTCCGACGCGTCACAAAAGCCATGCAGGCTGGCTCGATATTTCCCGGGGGCAATATTCGACGAGGCAAGGCAATCCGATTGACTTCCTTAATCGATGAAAACAACTCGAGCCAATCATCCAATGGAGAGCCAAACAGCGGCTCGTCCCACGAGACGCCCAAAGTCCAAAGTCTCTGAAGAAGACACTTTGCAGAGAATATCACTGGACTGATCCAACCGCTTGGATCAAACATACGGGCTATTACGGACAACACCGTTCTCTTAGTCCAGACCTTTGGTATTTCCAAGTCCACTTGGAATGTAAAAATATCGGTTAGCGGCTGGTACTGCATGCCCAGCACCGCTATCCTGTTGGGATCATCCACATCCTCAAACAGGTGAGGGTTCTGTTGGTGATCCTCCGGGATCCCTTCTAGAACTTTAGGCTCATTAGACAACCACTTACGTAGCTCGTAGCCACCTGTCTTCAATATTTCAATCAATTCATCCCGCAGTAGGAGGGCCTCCTCAATACTTTGGGCTCCGGTGCACACGTCATCAACATACAAGTCACGTGACAGCACGGAAGCCCCACGGGGAAAGCGGATCCGTTCCCGCTCTGCCAATTCAAGCAATGATCTGATGGCGATATAGGGACTAGATTTCAGACCATACGTGTTCGTATTGAGTTCATACACCGTCACAGGATCCTCAGGGCGCTCACGCCAGAGTATCAACTGGAATCGCCTGTCCTCAGGATGTATGACTGTCTGGCGGAACATCATCCGGATGTCCGCACCAAAAACCACTTGATGTCTTCTAAAGTTCAAGATGATGTCAATTATGTCCCTATGCAATTTGGGACCCGAATGCAAACACAGATTCAACGAAACCCCGTTCGAAGTGGGTGCGGACCCATCGAAGACGGTCCTCAATTTGCCTGTTGAGGCCTTCACCACCGCGTGGTGGGGCAAAAAATAATGCTCAGTTGAGCTCCAATCAACTCGAGCCGGAGACATGTGACCCAAATCCTCGTACTCGCGCATAAATTCAATATATTTATCGCGAAGTACGTGGTCACGCTGCATGCGTCGCTCCATGGACAGCAGTCGTTTCTCCGCAAGCGCCCTACTTTGCCCTAGGCTAGGACGAGAGGCAACAAAAGGTAACCTAGTTACAAACCGACCGGAGGGCAACCTCTCCGTGGTTGATCGAAAAAGGGCTTCGCACTCAGCGTGTTCCGGATCCATCCTGGAACTCATAGGTGGCTCCTCCACCTCCCAAAACCTTTGCATGGTCTTGGCCAAGGACGCAGATGCGACAACCGGTGGCTCCTCCGCGGTGCCATTATCAAACACAGGGCCCATCAGGGCAAAACCAAAAATCGTAGACACTGCCATCAGTGAAGACGAACCCAGAGCCTTCTGTGTACCCAACAAAATCCAACCCAATACGTCCGAGCCCAGGAGCAAGTCCACTGGGCCGGGATGAAAGACAAAGGGGTCGGCCAAATCCAGACCCGAAACCAAAGACAACACACCCGGCGGTATGTCTGTCGAGGGGTGCCAACCCGCAATGGTATCCATTACCATAGCCGAAGTCGTGATCCTCATTGTGGAGGACTTCAGCGAAGAAAAGGTGACAAGTGTCTGGCCCGTCAGACACTTCACTTGTATGCCACCAACTCCAAGAAGTGGCACAGGCGAGTCTTCCACGACTAAACCTAACTGGCGTGCCACTCGAGTGGTAACCAAACTGCTTTGAGCCCCTGAGTCCAACAGAGCTCTCAAATTAATGGCTTCCCCCACGACCCCATACGCGGACCACCGCGGTAGGGAGCAGAACCGTCCGCGGCTCTGTCCCAGCAAGGGAGCAAGCTAGTTACGGGCTCCCCACTCTCTCCAAACCAGGGGCGCGCCACTGACCCGGATAATATGGCGGGCGAGTGCACATCCCCATCTGAGGGGGGCATAACCCGCGGCCCGGCCATACATATGGTACGGCGGGTGGTACTCCAGCCGTGGGTACTCGTGCAGCGGCGGAGAAAACCGCTGCGGCTGCATGTGGTGGGTAGTGGTAACCCGCGTGGAGGGGGTGTCCCCACTCTCACGTCCGATCTAGGGCCCCCGCCCATGGGGGCCCTATCCGGGGCCTGGCCAGCCACATACTGGCCATGACCTTGGGGCGCGTGGTCCCGGTCCGCCAAGACCCGCGCCGGTACGCGACCCCCTCCCGAGGGGGTGCGACGAGCGAAGCCGCGTCCTCCGTCCGGTGGTGGAGGGCTTCGCGCAGGAGCGCCCCCGCCCATAGGGGACCCCTGCCTCAACATCCGGGTGCCATCCCCGTTGCGGTTCATGCAAAGCATCGCGTGGTGCCGCCCACGGCATGCACTGCATGGTATGGCACTGGGACAGTCACGTGCATAGTGACCGCCCAAACAATAAAAGCAAAGTTCATGCCGCTTTGCCATGCGGCGCCTATCTTGTACTGGCAGTCTCTGCCAGTCCCTGCATTGCAGCAGGCTGTGGCCCATCCGGCCACATTGCAGGCAGTCCGCGTCCCCCGCGACTGCTGCCGTGTGTGCAACCCGCACACCAGCTCCACGCGGTGGCGGTTGCCGTCCCTGTGGGGGCTTCCCTCGCCATGAGGGTTCCAAGGGCCTACGTTCAGGCGCTCTGGATGGCGCTGAGTCCGTCATGGTATTCTCAGCAGCCCGTGCCTCAAACTCCAAAAACTTCACCAAGTCAGTGAATGTTGGTAGGGTGGTGCTATCCCGCTCCGCATTTTCGCGCTCAAACCGCGAGCGGATGTCATTGGGCAATTTGCCCAATACAATGTGCACCAACAAAAAAGACCATTGGTCCACCGGCAGCCCCAGTGTGCGGAGCGCGTTACAGGCCACTGTAACGGGCGTGAGCAACTGCAGGCGCAACTGTGCCCTGTTGGCCACCTTGGGCAGGGCCATCAACTGTGCGGCGTGCGCATCCGCTAACAAACGTAAGTTTTGGTAGCGGGAGTTCAATAACTCCCAAGCCGTATCGTACTGGTCGTCCTCCACCCGGAGGTGCTGGATGAGCGACCGCGCTTCATCCTCAAGAGTGGAGAGGAGGTAGGCCATCTTCTGGGCCTTCGACAAATCCTGTCGTGCTACGACCAGGGACTCAAACATATTTTTATATGCTACCCACTCCTCCATCCTACCCCCAAAGTGGGACAGCTGAAGGGTGGGGAGCCGACCAGTAACCGCTGGTCCTTCCTGTCTAACAGGTGTGCGAGGGGCTGGTCCGCCAGCCTGTCTCGCCCTTATTGCGGTCACCGCCTCCGCGATATCATCGTGCAGACTCAGGATCTGGTCCATGTCCGCCATGTGACCTGCGTAGGCCTCCGGGGTAAGATCGGCTTCGGTAAGCGCCGCCATGGCCGCTTCCGCGCTAATCAATCGTGAGTGGAGGTGATCCGCTCTTAGCAGTATGGCGCCCTCCCTGTCCTTCCGGGACAGGAGTCCTCCGGCCGTCACAAACCATCTCAATTCGTTGGCGAGTGTCGCCTTAGCATTGGAGGCCTTCGCCATCGCGTCAAGTCACAAACAAAAAATAACAAAAGGTAAATAAAAAACAACAAAATCAAGCAACTACACGAAGAACCGCGGTAGGTATGAGAATGGCACAAACCCGGAACGCACGGTACAAACCGCAAACAAATACAAAAAAGGTTACAAATATTCTTATACAAACAAACTAAGAAAAATCTAATAATTTTTACAAACAATTAATTATTTTTTACAAACGAACAAATAGAGGGTAGATAAACTACGCTCTGCTACCAGAAAATGTGCAGAGCAACTACGCTCTGCTGCCAGAAAATGTGCGCAGAGCGAATCCGGACAAACGAAGCGGCGGGAAGAATTCTGTACCGGAACTTCACCGGGAAAAAACCACCGGTAAAAAATAAGTACCGGGAAGAAATCTCCACGCGGCACCACGTTTGCCCGACTAAAACCTAAATAACTTAACGCAGTCTGCTACCACCGTAGCTTATGAAGGGAGCTACAGGGCCCTATATGATAACCTAACCTATAAATTAATTACACTTAAAAAACACTTACCAAGCTAAATCTTCTTTCTCTTCTGATCCAAACTTGAGTATCTTCGGGAAGGGGGAATTCCTAATCACCCTACCTAACCCTTGAGATCTCAATTCCCCAGGACAAATAAATAGATTTCTTCCCGAAATCGGCTCGGCAACAGGTAGATGTGAGCGAGCAGCCACGCGTCACATCCCACAGGAGAAAGTCACAATGACGGGTACACAAACACAAAGTTCAATAGTTATTTAACAAACAGGAAATTCACAAATACAACTCAAGTTAATTAGCAATCAAAGAACGCGGGCCCTCTCGCGTATTAAAAATCAAACCGATATCGCATAGCAATGCAATGGCTGCCGTCCGCGCGACGCCATCGACGCTAGCAGTGTGAAAACCCCGAACGCCCTCTGGCGGCAGCAATGCGAAACGCCTGCGTTTAGTTTTACCCAATATATTACAAACACGTTGGGAGATCGCGAAAAATAACAAACTGTGTTTTAGGTGTTTAGCCGCGTCCCATAAAAGGCCCTTTAAGTGTAAGTATGTACCTTGTGGTGTAAACCAGTGTGAGGCTGGCCACCACAAACTGTTACATGGGCTCACGCAACAAACAGTAAATATTACGCGCGCTAACGTGACAAATGTCAATCACTTAAATTCAGTCAACACGTTTCTTAAAGTCGTACCTATCGAAATGTCTGGTCCCCTGGGTACCGTTTGTACTTTCGCCTTGTTAGACGAGGGCTCTACTATGAGTCTCGTAGAAAGGGAAACGGCTGATTTAATAGCCCCGAGGGAAAGTGGTGAGCCGTTAACTATCACAGGCATAGGTGGTAACATGATGAAAGACTACGACTCGTGTCACATACAAGTTTCAGTTCGCGGTCATTGCAGTCGCAATTACGAAAAGATGAGAGCATGCACCATCTCGCGGCTTAATATCTCTCCTCAAGAGGTGCCGCGAGACATGGTAGCGAAATGCGCCCATCTTCAAGAAATAATCGATGAGATTTCATATGAACAAGCCATACCAACTGTATTAATAGGCCAAGATAACTGGCATTTAATTGTGTCGCGACAAATTCTGAGTGGAAATCAGAATCAACCCGTCGCCTCACTAACTCGCCTCGGTTGGGTATTGCATGGCCGGTATTTTTTATCTAAATCCATCACAGCTTTCGTTAATCATATGACCCCAGTGAGTTCAAAATCTGAAAATCTGGAATTAACGAAGGCTCATTGCAACATCGAGTCTTTAGGGATTGTACAAGAGGTACCCAGGGCAGACCCGGAACAACGCGCGTTAGACATTCTCGACAAAACGTGTAAAAAACTACCCGACGTCAAAAGGTACCAAGCTGGCCTCTTGTGGCGCAACGAAAACGAAACGTTGCCCCATAATAAGGACCATGCTCTCCGTCGCCTCTATAATCTCGAGATACGACTCGATAAAAATGCATTAATAGTCAATATCCGCGAAATGTTTTTGCAAGTCGAAGTAATCGATTCACACCGTGATAGTCTACGTTTTTTGTGGAGGGGGAATGACCGAAATACGCCGCCTACGGAGTCTCGTATGACCCGTTCTATTTTCGGGGCCGCGTCGTCACCCACAACCACACCATATGTTAAAAAGAAAAACGTAGAATTTCACGCGATCGATTACCCTAAAACCGCGGAAAACAGAAAAGTACACGTGTATTGCGATGCGAGTGAAAAGATTTACGCCGCAACCGTATACTTCCTCACTGCGAGCAAGAGCGAAGAGTGGGGGAAAACGGCCACTCTCGTTACTGCTCGCACAACTCCTTTGATTTTGAAATTAATTTGTACAGTTAGAAATAAGAATCAAAATCAATTCAATTATCTCCCTTTAGTAAGTAGGTTTTGTAAATACATTTGGCTTGTTAGGGCTACGGTTTGCGTCCTGGTTGCGGCCGAGGCATTCAAGGCCTATTTGCTAATAAAGAATACAGAAACAGAAATGAATCTGGGGCATATTAGGCTCACCGAGCTCTTACTAATTAGAGAAAGTCAAAATGTATTATTTCACGAAGAAATGGAAGACCTACAGGCTGATAAACGATTACATAAGAAATCTCAGTTGTATATGGTCGCTGTTGTACGCGATAAAAATGGGACAATTACAGAAACAAGGCGTTCATCCCTGATTTACACGCAAAGAAAGAGTTTTCTACAACACTGCCATGAGAAAATGAACCATGGCAACCACGCAACTATAATAAACAAATTCAAGCAGAGATTCTACATCGTTGGCCCAAGGGGAGTAATACGATATTTCTCCAAAAAACGCAAGAGGTGTCGTACATGCAGAGGATCACCACATGAAGAGGTTCTCCACACCTTGCTTCTAGAGGCCAAGTATATCATCAACTCGCGCCCTCTCACTCCCGTCAACCCCTTTTTGGGCATAAAAGCCCTGGCCCCCAGTCATCTCCTGATTGGTTGGTCCAATGCCATATCCCTTTTTGGTTTCTTTAATGACCATAAACTATCTCTCAGTTCATGGAAAGTCTGTCAATTACTAGCTGACAACTTTTGGAATGGCAGACAACACGATGCCACGAGGGACCTGGCCTCAAGGAAGACGGACGACATACCCCGGCCCGGATGGACGACGAGTCGAAATACGAATAGCAGACATCGACACCGTCGCAGGCTCCATTCGACGTCCCAGTGCACGTTTAATAGTTATATGCTCCTCTGTTAAGTAGTGCTAGCGCACGTGGGGGAGACTGTCGCATGTAGGATTAATTTTAATAATATACTTAGGCTAGTTAATCAGTTTGTATAGTCATTTTGTTTGTAAAGTTATAATATCCTACATTAGTTATGTACACACTATCATATATCCATAGTTAATAATGTATAATCATATCCTACATTTTGCTATGTATACGAAATAATCTTATTGGTAATAAAATATAAACCTTATGTTCAATACATGTAAGCGCACAATAGCGCAACACGGTAATAACCGTTAAATGTCGAATGAGACAAAATATGTACCTTTCACTCCAAAATATGTTATGTAAAAGCTTAATATCGCACATATGTAAAATTATAATGTTATGTGAAAATTATTAACCAATTACATGACTACATTTCACGTCTGCTCGGCCATAGCTATACGTAGTGAGACATACAATTAGATCATATAATACGGGAAGTTTAGCGTTCCCAGTCAGTTATCTCCTCCAAGTTACCAAGAAGTCTCCACTATGGTCCAGCACGCAGCCAGATGCTAGTCTTTAACACTCAACAAGTATTTTATTCCAACTCCACCAGCGCCTTATTCAGTCAGATCGGCAAAGTATCTCAAAGTACAGTCCACAACTCATAGTAAGTTTAAATTTGAACCTAATATCTTCTAGTTTTGGTAAATAATATTTATCAAACGATGTATTTGCCATAAGATATTTTGTCTAACGTTGTTTTACCAATTGAAAATTTAGTTAAATAATTTGTTTGTAAAATGATAATTTGAAAAAAAAAAAAACAATATTTGTCTAGTAATTAGTTTGTAAAATGATCCATTTTTAAATGGATGAGTTTGTCAAAGCATATGTTTTTCAAATGTATAGTTTTACAAGCGTTGTTTATAAAATGATTGTTTTTTAAACAATAATTTGTAATATGAGGGTGTACCTTACAAATCATCTACAAGTCTACAACCGCTGCTTAGATCTGCTTTCGACTTTTCTAACTAATTCAGTTCCCTAAGTAAAATGTAGATGGCGCTATCCAAAGTTAGAACACGCTATGGTTTCATTTGCTACGTAATCGCGGACATTTTTATTAATATTTCAAAAACTACTGAACCGATTTTGATGCCCAACGAACTTGAAAATTCTATTGATATTTCCTACATGCCTACCAAATTTCATCAAAATCGGACCATCGGTTGGGCAGTTATCGCGGTACAAACATACATACATACATACATATATACATACATACATACATACATACATACAAACAATGTGTTTCGCCCCCAACTCGATTTAGAGACCTTCGCTCGCTTCGCTCGCTCGGTCAAAAATAATGCCACTTGTACAAATTAAAAAATGTTAAAAACATTTAAAATAATGTTGAACCGACTTAAAATATAAAATTAAAAACCGTAAAATAGCGATGACTGCATAAGATTGAAAATAATGGAGAAAAAGGACATTTGGCGCCAACGACCCCAGATTGATGGGAAAAGGTAAGGCAGATGATGATGATGCATAAGATGTTATAGATCGAATTTATTATTTTCTATTGTTTATATTTTTGTCTTTGACGCAAAGTCAAAGTCAAAGTCAAATATTTTTATTTATATTGGCTTAAAAATAGCACTTATAAATCGTCACTTTCTTATTTTTTAGTTAATTGACGTCATAAAATTACTTAAAGCTAAGTTTACCACCGCCTCCAAAGCGCAAGTGGAGAAGAGGCGGCGCAACAAACTCCACTGCTGCATTTTCTCCAAAGACGTCACCCTACAACACATGTCTTACAATTAAATAACTGTATATGTGGACGAATATACATTGAGTATATAATATTAAATGTCAAATTTATAAATTAATAAAAATTATAAATTAATAAAATAAGATGTCATTGAAAAAGGTAAAAGTACACAAAGTACCTAGAGAGTAATATGACAGTCTTAGGAGGTCACTGTACCAGGCTCGGGCCACGCATTTTTGTCATTTACACAATCATCCGTCGTATAATATGCCTTCTTACAAAGTGTCTCCTTAATATAATGTTTAAATTTATTGTCAGGCATATCAAGGACAGATTTTGGTATTTTATTATAATAGCGTATAGTTTCCCACAAATGATTTCCTAACCCTAGCCAGTCTGTGCCCTGGAACGTACAAGTTATGTTTGTATCTCAGGGATATATCTGTGACATCACAAACTTTTTTGAAAGACGAAATATTTTTCCTAACATGCATAATGTTATCAAAAATATATTGGGATGGCAAGGTTAAAATATCTATATCTTTGAAGAAATCTCTGAGTGAATCTCTTTTTCTTAATCTGTAAATAAAACGAATCGCTCTTTTTTGAAGTATAAAAATTGTTTGTATATCGGCTGCTGCTCCCCAAAGTAATAGGCCATACGACATTAGGCTATGGAAATAACTAAAATAAACCAACCTAGCAGTTGCCACATCCGTCAGTTGTCTGATTCGTCTTACAGCATAAGCCGCGGAGCTCAGTTTTTTAGACAAATTAGAAATGTGAGCACCCCATTGTAATTTAGAATCTAATGTTATTCCTAAAAATGTGGTACTTTCAATGAACTCTAACTTATTACTATTTATATTGATATCAACATGGGCCTGCCTAACATTAGGAAGCGTAAATTTAATGCAATGGGTTTTACTTGTGTACGAGACAAAACCGTACATAGTAAATATGCTGTGTACGCTAACCTACTTTCGGCCGCCGTCGCCGCATTCTGTACTTATAACTTTAGTGTACGAAAATAAACGCATAGCCGTCAACACGTATCTTTGATTTATATCTAACTATTTATCTAAAAGTGCACTCTAACTAACTTAACTATAACTTAACCGTACGGGTTGCAAACTGTGGCTCGTACATTTGGTCCTTCGAGAGGTAAGAGCTTAGTGTTTTTTGTATCTCTTAATACAGTGGCGAATCGGTTTAGCTGGCCTCTCACAAGCGAGAACCCCCAGTTAAATTGAGAAGGCGCACACACTGTACACGGAGTACAGGGACACTGAGATCTTAAACGACTACAGGACTGCGTAAAACAGCAGTTTTGTATCCGAACTATCGCATCTCTGCATATCAGAGTTATCGAAATAAACTTATATAAAACTTTCAAGCATCAGTGTTGTGTAACTACTGTGGGTGCTGATCAGTACGTTGGCCTCCCAGAAGCGGGTCTCACCAATCGTATTGAAAAGTCTCACGCACGCGCTGGTACCATTAACTGCTTCAAGAACCAACCTTCGGCGAGGAACTTGAAGATAGCCTGGAGACTGCGGAAACCTGCAGCCTTCGGATCTTCTAACGAACCAAACAACTATTTGTAAGTAATACAACTAATTACCTACTACAAACTTCATCTACTGACTCATCATGTCAACTGACGGCCTTTCAACGAGACAGCGCTCTCCTTCTATGGAAGATATTGCAGAGGAGCTTTTTGAAAAACTTTTAGAGAAACAACAACATTGTTTTGAGAACATCGTACGTTTTGTGTCGAATTACAAAAAAGACGCATCGTCCAGAAAAACATTGGATTACCTAACTAAACGTCTGGAAACTCTGGACAGCTTTTGGCAGGAGTTTGAAAGTAACCATCAAGTACTCTGCAAAAACGAAAACAAACAGGATAAATATTTTAAAGAAAATGTTTATCAACAAACTGAGAAAATTTACAACCAAACCAAGTTCGACATAATGAACAGGAAGCTTGGCTTATTCGCACAGGAAAAGAATCAAGATCCACTTCCACGAACTCCTTCTAACATAACGGCAGGTCCATCACGCGATCCTGACCTTCCCGTAACAAGTAGTAATATTCAAAAACTTATGCGCCAACAACAACAAAACTACAACGCTTTTGACAGAGCTATTTCAAAAATCAAAGTAAACCAACTAACTGAGAAGTGGGAGCTAGAGGATAGCCTGAACATCCTAAAAAGTAAGTGGGAAGCTATTGACCAAATCCACTGGGAAATAGATTTCGAACTTTCAGGAGAACAGAGAGAAAACTATAGAGAAGAGTTTTATTCACACGAGCAGATGTATGACGTCACGAAAAAGGCCCTTAATGAAAAAATCTGGTCTAACGCTCACTACCATAAAACAACTCCTAAGATGGAATTGCCAGAGTTCTCGGGAAACTACAACCAATGGATGTCTTTCCGAGATCTTTTCACTGAAACGATACACAACAATCCTTTACTTACCAAGTCACAGAAGATGCAACATCTGAAAACAAAACTTAAAGGAGAAGCAGAAAAATTGATTCAACATCTAAATATCAGTGCTGACAACTACGACTCTGCCTGGAAGATAATAGAACATCGTTATGAAAATAAAAGACTTCTATTTTCATCATACATAAACACACTTCTCAGTATACCTATTATTCAACAACCGTCGGCGCAAAACTTCAAAAAGCTACATGACACCTTATTAGAGTGTTTAAACGGATTACACAACTTGGGACTCAGTATAGAAACTTGGGACCCACTATTCGTTCACCTGTTGCTACAAAAACTGGATTCCGCATCGTACGCTGATTACATTCATGACCTTGAAAACCCAAGGGAACTACCTAACTTACAAGAATTCATCGATTTTTTGGAATCTAAGTTCATGGCGTTCGAGGCTATGAAACAAAACCAAAATCCAC
Source organism: Ephestia elutella (assembly GCA_018467065.1). Classification (NCBI taxonomy): domain Eukaryota; kingdom Metazoa; phylum Arthropoda; class Insecta; order Lepidoptera; family Pyralidae; genus Ephestia; species Ephestia elutella. The sequence goes on along the minus strand of CM031575.1, from coordinate 18,807,447 downwards.
AGAAATCTACAACGCAACAACATCAACGTTATAACTATAAATCAAGCGATCCGAAGTCATTGAACTTTAAGAAATCAGAAAAGTGGTCGAAGTCATACCACACTGCCGTCAAAAACTGCCCATATTGCAAGAAAGAACATGTACTTATGTATTGCAAAAAATTTCTCGACATGAATGTGCCAGATAGAAACGGACTTGTTGCTAAGCTACAAATATGCAAAAATTGTTTGTTTAGTCACGGCGAACAGCAATGCACTTCAAGTAGAACATGCAAAGTATGCGAAAAAGCGCATCACACATTATTACATAATGAACAGCACAAGAGTTCGAAATCAAGCATACGGCCAACCATGACTCCACCTCCAAAATCATCTAACTTTTTTAACTCCGACGACCAAGAAGTTCTGTTTACAACTGTTCAAGTCAAGGTGATGACATTAGAAGGCAACTACGTGACCTTGCGCGCACTCTTAGACCAAGGATCACAGGTTAACCTTATAACCGAAAACGCAGCACAACGTCTTCGCCTACAGCGTCGTAAACTCAACGCAGTCGTCACTGGCGTCGGAACAGCCCTTGGAAGCTGTAAAGGGCTCTTAACACTGGAATGCAAGTCTATTCACTCGGACTATACATTTGAGACGGAGGCACTTATAATGAGAAAACTGATTAATAATTTACCTAACACCAAACTAGAAACTAACAAATGGAGCTATCTACAGAACTTAAAATTAGCTGATCCTGATTTTTACTTGCCCGGGCCCATTGATATGTTGCTCGGCGCGGACATCTATTCGAAGATTATCGATGATGGTATACTGTGATTGTGTATGAACAGTATAATTAAATTGTCTCTGTGTAATTACTGTAATATTGGAAGTGTCTAAGCGTGTTCTGTCTTAAAAATAGTTCATTTGGGCACTAGCAGGATCACTGATTGAAATACTGGATTGAGTTGACCGTTTAATATGGACGCCGGAGAACTACTGATGTAGTCTCCGCTCCGTTGAAGTAACATTTAAACAATTAAAACAAACATAAGTATATATATGACATAATGGTACAGTGTGATGTAGGTACGTAACCCTACATCTACATCCCCTTAAAAAAAAATTATAAAATATATTCCTTTAACTTTATAAACATGTATGCTGTGATTGCTTACACATATGTAGCTATGAGAAAAAAAAATGAAGGATGATACATAAAAAATAATAACTAAAAGTATTTTGTAACAAGTAATGATTTGACAAAAAATTGTACATTAAAAATAAGGAACTGTAAATCAGTGTAAATATTGATTAAAAAATTGCAACAATACAACTTTTGGTATCTTTATATGTACTTTAAAACACATCACAAAATCGTAATAACTAAAACCTTAAACCTTTTTATAGCAGAATATTTTCTTTAAACTAAAAAGTGACAAATTTAAATTAAATGTTTAAAATAATTAACATGTTTGGTTACATATAATGTCTATGTCTATACACAAAATAAAAATAAAAAATTAAAGTAAATACAATTTTAAGTAGGTACATAAGTTTAAGAATACGAACTAAGTTTGTTTAATGTTTCTAATATAGTCTTTTGTCCACATGATATAGATATTGTCTTTTGAATACATACTTTTCACTTATTTTTATTTTTGCACACTTTATAACACTTTAGTATTTTTTTAATGCACTGCACTTTAGTCTGCTGTAAGTACTGGCGGTGGCGCTGGCATTGATAAGGCGTTGTATTAACACACTACAAAGCGTCTGTCAAATGCTACTTTAGTTTTTTTGTAGTATCACCGAATCTCAAGTGTGTGTGACTTTAGAGACTGTAGGGACTGTTTGTTTATAAGTTGAACCGCACAGTTCTTTTTACCGTGCGACCGGATCTTGTAACTTGACTTGGAATTATCGATGCCGACGTCGTTGATTTCGTCGAAACCTTTGTTTCAACAGGGTTGTTCTGTTCTCGTTTCGGCGCAGGCGGCGGCGGTTCGGATGCTTTGATGGTGTCGGTGTCAAGTGACTGCTCCGGGGAATTAATGATAGTGTAAGCTGGTTTAAGCCTATCAAGTGAGATTGTCGAATCCCTGGAACCCATTCTAACAATATAATATTTTGGATGGCGGCTAAGAACTTTGTAGGGGCCCTCGTAAGGTGGCGTGAGAGACTTACGAGCTTCGCGTCGTACAAATACATACTCTGTGTCTTTGATGTCCTTATGAATAAAAATTTTTCGTCGGTCGGTTCGGTGCGAAGTAGTGGGTTGTAAAGTTTCTAATGTTTCTGTTAGTTTTTGTGTATATTCGGTAAAGTTGATATTATTTTCTCTGGGAGTGAAAAAATCTCCTGGCAATCTAATGGATTTTCCAAATGTCATTTGCGCTGGACTGAAACCGATGTCTTGTTTAACAGCTGATCTTAGTCCCAGCAGAACTAATGGTAATTCCTTTGCCCAGTGATTAGAGTCTTTACACCTGCTGCTTTTAGCGTGCGATGTACTCTTTCTATTTGACCGTTTGCCTTTGGATTATAGGCAGTTGTATGTATTTTTTCGATACCCAGTCTTTTTGTAAGTTGACTAAACAGCTGAGATTCGAATTGTCTGCCTTGATCAGTGCTTAGTCTTTTGGGACAGCCATATCGCCCTATCCAATTTTCTAAAAATTTGTCCGCGACTGTTTCCGCTGTAATGTCTCTAGTGGGGATAACTTCAATCCATTTCGTTACTCTGTCAATGATCGTGATGCATTATAAAAAATCTTCAGATGGTGGTAATGGGCCTATGATGTCTATGTGACAATGTTCAAAACGCTCTGATTTTTCGAATTCACCTAATGGTGTTATTGTATGGCGTTGTATTTTTGATTTTTGACATGGTATGCAGCTTTTTACATAACTCGCTACGTCCGCATTCATACCTGGCCAAAAATATCGTTCAGTGATAAGGCGTCGAGTAGCGGCTACTCCTGGGTGGCTGTATGAGTGTACTTGACTTATCGCTTGTTTTCGAAATTCATTAGGTAAATAAAGGCGCGCATTATTTGTTGATGTTTCAAATACTAACTCTTGTTGGGAATAAGGCAAAGTGAATGTTTTGAATTGTAAGTTTTCTTTGCAGCGTAAACTTTCTAATTCCGCGTCTTCGCTTTGTCGTTGGTGAATTTGTTCGTAATCAAATGCTTCTGGTAAATGAATTTCTTCTATTCTTGATAAAAAATCTGCAGCATTGTTGAGTTCTCCTTCTATGTATTCTATATTTGTGCAAAACTGAGAAATGAAATCTAATTGTCGTAGTCTTCTTGGTGAGTCCGATTTTGATTCTTTTTTTGATAGTGAATAACAGAGTGGTTTGTGGTCAGTAAGTACTGTAAGATCCCGACCTTCAATGGTGTATCGGAAATGTTTTATTGACATGAATATGGCTAACAGTTCTCTGTCATAGGTACTATATTTCATCTGAGTGTTAGTTAATTTTTTTGAATAGAATGCGAGTGATTGTAATTTTTTATTTACTACTTGGTGTAGAGCGGCTCCTATGCAGGTGTTTGAAGCGTCTGTAATTAATATTAATTTAGCGGATGGATCCGGGTGCGCAAGTAATGTGGCGTTTTTTATCATTTGTTTACATTTGTGGAAAGCGTTGATTGCTTCTTCGGTCCAAATAATTTTGGTTTTATCCTTCTTTTTTTGAATTGTGTAGATATTTATCTAAGATAGATTGAGTGTCAGCTGCTTTTGGAAGGCTACTTCTGTAGAAGTTTATTAATCCTAGAAATCGTCGCAACTGTTCAATAGTCTCGGGTTGTTCGTAATCTGCGATAGCTTTAACCTTTTCTTCTTCCGGCTGTATGCCATCGCATGTGACGTGGTAACCGAGAAATTTGAGCTCTGTTTTGCCGAACTCGCACTTGCTTGTATTTATTGTAATTCCGTACTTATTAAGACGTTTGAAAACTTCTTCTAAGTCTTCTAAATGGGATTTTGGATCGCTAGATGCTATCAAAGTATCGTCTAAATAGGTAAATGTGTTTTTAGTGCCTTTTAACACTTCATTTATGAATCTTTGAAAACTTTGCGCAGCATTACGCATACCAAAGTTTAATTTCAAAAATTCGAAACTACCAAATGGGGTAATTATTGCAGATTTAGGAATTGCGTCTGGCGCTAAAGCTATAAAATGGTACGCTCTTCGTATATCAATTTTTGATAATATAGTTTTTCCTTTTAAAATGTAGGTAAAGTCCATCAACCTAGGTATAGGGTATCTATCGGGTTCTGTGATTGCGTTAAGGCGTCTATAGTCGCCACAAGGCCGCAACTCGCCGTTTTTCTTTTTTACTACGTGTAATGGGTTAGCCCATGGGCTCGTTGACGGTCTGCATATACCTAGGTCCATCATACGTTCGAACTCTTGTTTGGCGGCCTTGTATTTTTCAAGGTTGAGTGGCCGCGCTTTTTCGTAAACTGGTGGACCGTGTGTGATGATATAATGTTGAACGTTATGTTTGGGTATATCTTTGAATGATTCCGGTTTGGTAATATCTGGATATTTTTCTAGTATTTTATGGTAGGGGTCGTTGGTGTTAATAGCCCTGATAGTAGGGTCCGACGTCTCATTTGTGGTCTGAATTGTTTTTGTTATATTTGTCAGTTTATCCACCAACTTTCTACCATGTAAATCAACTAGTAGTTGATTCTTGGCCAGAAAGTCGGCTCCGATGATGGATCGTTGAACATCCGCCATTACAAATGTCCAACGTAAAGGACGTCTTAGGCCAAGGTCCAATGTGATACTTTTTTCTCCAAATGTTTTAATGGGGGTACCATTGGCTGCATAAAGTGTGTAATTTGTTGGCTGCATAGTACCTTTTTTGCAAGCCAAGACGGAGACGTCGGCGCCGGTGTCTATTAAGAATTTGGCGCCACTAGAAAAATCTGTTATGCATAGGCGATATGAAGTGGTGTCACCAACGCTCGCCACCGTCGATGACAAATTTAGTTTTTTTGTTTTTTTACGCACTTGTCGTCACCGCATTTTGTGGCTTGATCACCATAAATAAAATGATAGAAGCATTTGAAGTTTGAATCCCCCGGTTGAGCTTTCTGTATTCTGTATTTTTCTTGATTGATTCTCGCACGTGATTTCGAACGCGTTCTATACCTGTTATTGCGCGAGTAATTGTATTCGGGATCCCTTGATCGGCGTTCAGCGAGTAAAGGTTCGAATTTACGATTCATAGTTGCAATTTCCTGTGTAATGCACTTTAGTTGTTCTTCTACAGAGTTACTAACGCTATTTACTTCTATTGAGTGTTTCGTTGTTTCCATAATTTTGTCTGCAATTTGCGCTATGTCATCTAGCATTACTGCAAGCCGCAATTACCGCTCTGACTGTGCTTGGTAATCGCTTCATCCACAGTAGTTTGATTGTGTCTTGTTGCACCTTATTCCTACCAAGTTCCTTCATTTTTCGGAGTAATTGGGAGGGACGTTGGTCACCGAGTTCGACCTCGGTGAGCAGTTTGTGTAGTTGAATAGTTTCCGACTCCTCATATGCATTAATAAGTCTAGCTTTTAGTGCCCCATATTTGTCTAACTCGGGTGGGTTCTCAAGGATATCGCTAACCTGACTTAACTCCTCTCGCCCCAGCTTAGCTACCACTAATTGAAATTTTTGAATGTCACCTGTTTTTTGCGGCGCGACGATTGCCTCGAACTGGTGGAACCAAAGCCTGGGTTGTGTCCTCCAAAACTCTGATAGCCGGGCTTGAATGGTGATGGAACCGGCTGCCAGTTCTGTAGTGATGGCACTGGTGATATGTTGAGTTTGAGGTGGCGGCGGCACGTTTGAAGCGCCTGCCGCACCCAGGAGGAGTTTATACTGGTCCTCTGTGGTAGGGTTGGTGGTTGGGGAACTCATGATGTGGTGGTTGCACAACTTAATTTCACTTCACTTTAGTTTAGGGTCACCAATATACTGTGATTGTGTATGAACAGTATAATTAAATTGTCTCTGTGTAATTACTGTAATATTGGAAGTGTCTAAGCGTGTTCTGTCTTAAAAATAGTTCATTTGGGCACTAGCAGGATCACTGATTGAAATACTGGATTGAGTTGACCGTTTAATATGGACGCCGGAGAACTACTGATGTAGTCTCCGCTCCGTTGAAGTAACATTTAAACAATTAAAACAAACATAAGTATATATATGACATAATGGTACAGTGTGATGTAGGTACGTAACCCTACAATGGCATTCTACGTCACGACTCTAACTCACCGGTGGCACAACAAACGAAACTTGGATGGATTCTCAGCGGCGGTGTCAAAACTTTCAACTGCCTGGTCACCCTAACCGATCTCGACCCTATAACAAAATTTTGGGAAACAGAAGAAATTTCTGGCCAGGATGAACTAACAAACACGGATGACTTCTGTGAACAACACTATGCCGCCACCACTGAGAGGATGCCCACCGGCCAGTACGTTGTTAAACTTCCCTTGAAAAAGGATATTGAGGAAAAACTCGGGAAAACCAGACCGCAAGCTTTTTCTCAATTTTTACAACTAGAAAGAAAAATGGCGCGACAAGAACATTTTTCCAAACTTTATAAACAATTTATCGCAGAATACCAAGAACTCGGTCATATGAAACCTGCAAACAAAACAACGCACAACAAACTTGAGGTTTACCTACCTCACCATGGCGTACTACGCGAGGGGTCAACGACCACAAAACTAAGAGCTGTGTTCAATGCATCGATGCCATCAACCACCAAATACAGCCTAAACGATTTAATGGAAAAGGGTCCTAACCTACAAAAAGATATTTTAACATTATTTTTAACATGGCGAACTTATAAATACGCTCTAACGGCTGACATTGAGAAAATGTTTAGAGCTATTTTCCTACATGAAGATCACCAGAGTTTACAAAAAATAATATGGCTAACTTCACCAAAGGACCCCATACAAGAATGGCAACTGAGTACAGTCACCTACGGGATGAAAGCTGCACCCTTCTTGGCCATGCGAACTCTTCAACAAGTATCTGTCGATGAAGGGCACGCCTATCCCCTAGCTGATAAGGCTCTAAGAACCCAATTTTACATGGATGACGTCATCTCGGGTCATCAAACTATACAAGGCGCAAGAACACTGCAACATGAACTTTATTCCCTTCTACGTAAAGGCGGATTCATTTTACGCAAGTGGGCGAGCAACGAGCCGGCAGTTCTAAACGAACTAACCGATAAACAAAAGAGCTGTGAACATATATTCAATTTTAAACAAGACGAGCCAACGAAGACCCTCGGTCTAGGGTGGAACACCAAGGAGGATGTTTTCTGCTTCAACCTATCCTTATCTTCTAATAAGAAAGCGACCTACACTAAACGCCTATTATTATCGGATATTAGCAAGATATACGACCCCCTCGGCTGGATTGCACCTGTAACGATAAAAGCCAAACTTCTATTTTAAAAGGTCTGGAGTGACAATATCCAATGGGATGAAACCCTCCCTCAAACAATAACAGATGAATGGGAAACGTTACGCAATGACCTAATAAACATCAAACAGCTATCTATACCTCGATGGATACACGTTACGTCACGCGCTATCGAGTTGCATGCATTTTGCGATGCGAGCGAGAAAGCATATGCTTGCACTGTATACAGCCGAACAACGAACGAAAAAGGTCAATTTATCATCACGTTACTCGCGGCAAAAACAAAGGTGGCTCCGCTGAAAAAGAAAACTACTTTACCGCGGTTGGAGTTATGCGGAGCGCTTCTTTTAACTAAACTAGTTGAAAAAATTAAAACTGCTTTCCACGAGTATGACCTCCAAATTAACTGCTGGACAGATTCTCAGGTGGTGCTAGCATGGCTACAAGGCAAGAACAAGAAATGGGATCGCTACATCACTAATAGAACTGCACAGATAACTGCCCTTATACCTTCAACTCAATGGCGCTATGTAAACACAAAAGAAAACTCAGCTGATTGTGCAACAAGAGGCCTTCTACCTTCTCAACTAATCAACTTTAAGTTATGGCTAGAAGGTCCACATTGGCTCAAAACTTGGCAGCCAAATTCAACAAACCAACAAGCTTTTACAACAGACAACGAACGAGTTTTTGAATGTTGCGCCACAAAAACAAAGAAAAATAATGGAGACACGATTAAAAACCTAATTGAGCGATTCAGTAGCCTCACGTGTGTCATACGATGCCTCGCGTGGGTGTTACGTTTCAAAACACTATTATTTAATCGCAACGCAACAATTAAAGGCAATTTAACATTGAAGGAACTAGAGGCTTCAAGGAAACTTATTATCAAGTATTTACAACAAGAATACTTTTATGATGACATTCAGAGCATTAAGAAAACCGGAAATGTAACAACAAGAAGCAAGATCTTAAACTTGTCACCCTATCTCGATGAAAACGAGATCCTAAGGGTCGGAGGACGCTTACACCTGTCTTCTCTTCCAGAACAGATGAAACATCCAGCCATCTTACCCCACGATTCACGTCTTACAACCCTCGTTATCGAGCACGCGCATAAACAAACTTTACATGGCGGAGCTCGTGTGACATTAGCTTATATAAGGCAAGAGTATTGGATTATTGGCGGAAACAGATCCACGAAAGCCGTAATTCGCTCCTGCATTAAATGTCACCGATACAGACCATCGAAAAGCGAACAAATAATGGGGAACTTACCTGCTGTACGAGTGAATCCTTCACGTCCATTTACTCACACGGGAGTGGACTACACCGGTCACGTAGATGTGAAACTGAACCGCGGAAGAGGAGTGAAAACAAGTAAAGGTTATATCGCCATTTTCATCTGTATGGCGACGAAAGCAGTTCATATTGAACTTGTCTCCGACCTCACATCGCAAGCATTTATAGCGGCATTAAAACGTCTCTGCGCTAGAAGAGGGACACCAAAACATATTTATTCGGATAACGGAACGAATTTCAAAGGCGCCGCTAAAATACTTCAAGATGAATTTAAACGATATGAAACAATGTCGTCTCCCGATTTCTTCAATGCTTTAAATGAACTGCGCATCGAATGGCACTTCTTGGCGGCCCGCTGGCCAACGGCAGCCGGGATCTGGGAATCGGCTGTCAAGTCCATGAAACATCACCTAATGCGTGTCATGGGTGACCAGAAGTTGGACTTTGAACAACTAACTACACTGCTATCGCAAATAGAAGCCTGCATGAACAGTCGCCCTCTTAGTCCATTAACAGAAGATCCAGAAGATCTACAGTATCTCACCCCAGGTCACTTCTTAACGGGAAGCCCTATGATGTCTTTACCACAAGAAAACCTAAGCGAACATAACATAGATCTGAGAAACCGATGGAAACTTGTGGAACTTATGCATCAACACATATGGAAAAGATGGTCGACCGAATATTTACACCAACTTCAAACCAGAAGCAAGTGGTTGCAACCAAAACCGAACCTAGAAAAGGGAGATTTGGTGCTAGTAAAAGAAGACAATATGCCTCCCGGAAAATGGGCTATGGGACGTATTCTTGAACTTCACCCTGGCGAGGATGGATATGTCCGGGTCGTCACTTTAAAAACTCAATCTAGCACCTATAAGCGCCCTATAACGAAACTGTCTCCGCTACCTATGAATGAACTTAAACAACAAATCGACGATAACAAAGACGATGATACGTCACGGGCTTCGTCATCGAGCCCCGCACTTGCGCCGGTAACACGATCCGCGCGGTCGAGGACAACGTTACGTAGCAACTACGTCACGTTCATGTTGATGACATTGCTGACTATCATTACTACAACATATGCTCAGCCCATCGCTAATTTTAAACTAACGCCAATAGAAGGCAATCGCCCTGTTTATTTTGACGAGATGGGAGATCTTCAGATAATACATGACGAGTGGACCTTGTTAATTTATTACAATATATCTACATATTGGCAAGGGACTAGGCAAATCGCAAAATATATTTCTTCTCTTGACAACTTATGTAAGCGAATGGAACTACAACCATGTACTCCGGTAACTGCCCAACTGAAACACGAACTGCAGCAGCTGGAAGACTACAACGAATTCTTGCTAAACCCACACTTGAACCGTAAGAAGAGAGGTTACATCAATGGCATCGGCAACTTAGCCAGAACTTTGTTCGGAGTTTTAGATGAAGACTTCGCTAACAAATATCAAGACGATATTAGAAATATGCAGACTCATGAAAACTACTTACTTGAATTGATCAAGAATCAAACTAGCATCGTAGAAGCTGAAAACGAAATTATTAAGAACAACGAATATTTTATGAAAAATCAACTACATTCGATGCATGAGTACATACAGAAAACAAGCGATAACCTGAAACAGATTACTTATAAAGTGGAAATCATGTCAACGATGAACGATTTCAACGCTGCCTCACTGACAGCTTCGTTGATACTTTACAACTTGAAACGAACTCAAGATATGCTGCTCAACACTATGACCAACTTATACAACGGTCACTTCGATGTTCATCTATTTACTCCCAAACAGCTCACCCTTCAACTACATATGATCACAGCCAAGGTCACAAAGGGTCTATCGCTGCCTGTAAAGGACAACAATATCGAAGATAACATCAAGGACATTTACAAACTATTATACGTACGAGCTCGCATCACATCATCTTTCCTGTTGCTAGAAGTCCACATACCATTAACGAGCGACGATGAATACAAAATTTACCGTCCTATCGCACTACCTATGAAGTTGAACAACCAAAATTTCACTTCCGTTACCTTAAGTTCATCATACATCGCGGTCTACCTAAAGAACAACGCATATCTAACACTGGAAGAACGAGACTTGGATCACTGCACACAAATAAATGAAGATCGATATGTTTGTAATATGATCCATCCAATTACGAACTTGAGAAGCAAATATGCACCTTGTGAAGCGCAATTAATAAATCAGCAAGCTAACTTACGCTGTGATATGAAAACGGATACTTGTGTAGACAGGTGGATAAAACTAAATAAACAAAACAGATGGTTATATATATGCTGCAATTCTTGTCAAGCGAGGATGCTATGTGAACATAAAGTTTCATCGACTAAGTTAACCAAAATTGGTATCTTAGACTTAAACGAAGGATGTATGCTGCAGAACGAAGATACCACTGTGTACGCCTACAATCACTTCGGAAATAAACTACATCTCAACCTTGATCTACCAGAAATAACAGATGACAACTTATTATTTAACGATTACTTACCACTCAACTTGAGTATCCAACCGTTGCAGCAATCGCCATCTTCAACAGCAAGTACAGAAGAAAAGCACGGAGATCTAGACGCTAAACTGAAGCTTCTGAAAGAAAAAGAAAGCTTACCCTACAACTTCGACAACAACTTAAGCTCCCACGACATACATCAATACGTGATTTCATACCTGGTTGTGGGAGGATGCCTGATAACAGGCCTATGTCTAATAGTGAGGAGATGCAAAAGTAACAGGAACAAACCAACGACAATACAGGAAACACAACCGGACCTGCAGCCCCAAGCACGCGATGACCCACAGGAGAACATTGAGATGCAACCGCGGCGCTGCGACGTGTGTCCACATAACAATAAACCTCATAGGCGATTTAGTTTTGGATCCTGCTAACTTTTAAATAAATTAATAACTTGGTTATTATTATAATCTTCATAACTTTATTATTTTTAACTTTATCTTAATAATCGCATTATTCTTAGCTAATTTCCTGTAAATTTGTATTGTATAATTTTAAATCAACCCTAACTTTTGCCCTCCCAGCATGTACGAGACAAAACCGTACATAGTAAATATGCTGTGTACGCTAACCTACTTTCGGCCGCCGTCGCCGCATTCTGTACTTATAACTTTAGTGTACGAAAATAAACGCATAGCCGTCAACACGTATCTTTGATTTATATCTAACTATTTATCTAAAAGTGCACTCTAACTAACTTAACTATAACTTAACCGTACGGGTTGCAAACTGTGGCTCGTACAACTTGCATTAAGCATCAGGTTATTAGCAGAAAACCAGTCTGATATGGCAGACAAAGTGCTGTTCACAGCATCCACATTTTCGCTATGGCGGTCAGTCTTAAAAATTAAAGACGTGTCATCAGCAAACAACACTATACCAGCCAGCTTCTCAACCATATAAGGCAGGTCGTTTACATAGACTAAAAAAAGGAAAGGTCCTAAAATTGAACCTTGAGGTACGCCAATCATAACTTTTGATCCTTTAGATTTTACGTTATTTAGGACTACAGTCTGCAGCCTATCACTTAAATAAGATTTTATTAGTTCTATTGATTTAGTGTCAAAACCGTACTGAGAGAGCTTGAGCAAGAGAGTCTCATGGTCAACACAATCAAACGCCTTAGATAAATCACAAAACGCTCCAATTGCATCCTGTGAATCTTCCCATGCATTGAAGATATGAGTAACCAAAGCCACTCCTGCATCAGTTGTGCATTTACCACTAGTAAATCCAAATTGTTGGCCGTGAAATAGATTGTGGATATTAAAGTACTGTTGCATTTGACTAAGCATAATCTTTTCAAATACTTTACTCAAGACTGGCAAAATAGATATAGGCCTATAGTTGCCAGGATCTGATTTTTCACCTTTTTTAAACAGTGGAATTAATTTGCTAAGTTTCATTAAATTTGGAAAAATGCCTTGGTCAACACATTCATTAAAAATATAAGCTAAGTCGACAGCTATGATATTTATTATATGGTAAATTATGCTAACAGACATACCCAGTGATCCTCAGACTTTTTAATGTTTAGTTCTTTAAAAGTTTTAATTATATCACTAGGGTCAATATGCGAGAATTTAAATTTAGAGGTGCAAGTGGTGACATTACTTTTAAGTAGGGATTCGGCATTTTGAGGGCATGAATTTATACTAGAGGTTAATTCTAAAGGTATGTTTGTAAAGTAATTTTCAAAAACATTTACTATTTCTTGTGTAGAAGTAATTTTTTTGTCATTATGTTTAATTTCCTTAATATTTTCTTTCAATTTAAATTTGCCTGTCTCGCAATTTATGCATCTCCTCTTTGGTCTTTTTTTGAACATTCATTCAGTCAGCGGGCGCGTTGACGCGTCGACTTGAACACATCGGAAGGTTTGTGCAAAAATGCTTTTTTGTGTTGTGACCATTGAGTTTCGAATTCCTTACTACTAGAGTGATAGTATAGGCCTAATCCTATTATTGCGTGAGCAGAAAGTTCATAAACAAGATAGAAACAAACGACAAGACAGATGTAATAGTGATTGGCACAGCCGACACTCGCACATAAATATATTATAATCAATTGATTCATTTAAATATGGAGTTCATTTGTTACATGTAATAAATAGTTTAAAGAAATGTATTATGTTCATAACACAAAATAAAAATGTTTGCATTTTTATTTTGTGTTATGAACATAAGGCCTCAAATATTTTATTTATCTTCTATTTTATTATAATCGAAATTAAATACTAAAAAAACAGCATGATTAACACAGACATAATATGATTAATGATTGAAAAGTTTCCATATCTCATCACTATCGAAGCTAACTGTCAAAAAATGCACCACGCGATGTACCGACGTGTCATGATTTGCGAATCATAGGCTTGGTCTACACTAGGAAACGATTCAATAGTCTAGAGTTGTGACCTTGTCGACTGATTTGTTTCAGTACATGTCACATCACTATTTCATTGGTAATGACAAAAGATGCAAAAAATGACACAGGCTATTCTTTATTTCTGTGGTTTTTCCCTATTTATCAAATCTTTTAGTTCCATATTTAGTGTTTTTTTTATGAGGTTTATTTTTTCTTCTCTGAAGCTAGACAAAAGCTTTAAAAAAATAGTGTGGAATCAAGTTTAAATGGGTGGCTTATATTTGACGTAGCCATATTGAGAGATTGGCTTACATCCTATCTGGGTAAACCTAAGACGGTTGGATGAATGGTTTTGTGCGCAATGTATTACGATTAGTTGTATTAGCAGAATAGAAAGAAGTAACAAATATTTAAGCATTCGTTAGAATGTGGATGAAAAAATGTCAAAGACAGGGATTGGCGGGAAGAGGGTGGGGAGGCTTTTGCTCAGCTGTGGGACATGATATAGTTATTTAAAAAAAATGTAACGTAATGAAATTTGTTTTATTAAAATAGGCTTAAAAATAGCATTTTAAATCGTCATATCCTAATCCTAACTAATATTATAAAAGCGAAATTGAGTTTTTTGTTTATTTATTGGTCTGTTTGTGACCTCTTCACGCTTTATTTACTGAACTAATCTTCCTGAAATTTCGCATACACATAGTTAGAAGTTCGGAGAAGGATATAGGGTAACGTTCATCTCGGGAAAAAGCACTGTTACCTACCCAGGGAAATTCATGCGGGCGAAAGCGCTGGTGAAAGTTAGTACTTAATTAGTTAGATTAGAAAGAAGTTAGAATGAAGCATGATGCAAGTAATTTTATTATATATACTAGCTTTCGCCCGCGGCTTCGCCCGCGTGAATTTCCCATAGAGACAGTGCTTTTTCCCGGGATGAAAGGTACCCTATGTCCTTCTCCGTACTTCCAGCTATGTGTATGCGAAATTTCAGGATGATTGGTTCAGTAGATAAAGCGTGAAGAGGTAACAAACAAACAAACAAACAAACAAACCAACAAACAAACAAACAAACAAACTCACTTTCGCATTTATAATATCAGTTAGGATTATTAATTTTTTATGGGACGATATTATATATAAATTATTATAATGACGATGTACTTAGAAATTTGTCGATAAATCAACATTTGTAGTAATAATAATGTAATGACAATTTAATTGCAACGCCCTTGCAGGGCTCATTTGTGCACCTATGTTAAATGTATAAGACCTATGTACCAAATGAACGCAATAAAGAAATAGAGAAAGTACTCACGTGGCCAGGAAGTACTTGTTGTAGGGCGCGGCGGTGTGCACGTCCTCGGCCAGCAGCCGCAGCGACAGCGACAGCAGCGCGTCGCTGGGGGAAGGTTCCGCTTGCACCACGGCCGCGCGCCGCTGCAGCAAGGCCGCGTCCGCGCCCGCCTCCAGCGGCAACGCTGGCGGAACAACACAATGACAATAACGACCGACCAGACTTACTAAACGAGCTAATTATTAAAAAATAAATAACACGACTGACAACTCATATAGCCTACGTCACTCGGAGAAATGCAGGGAGGATAGAAATCTAAAAATACCTCTCACATCAAAATATGTTAAGCCTTTCAGGACTTATAGTGGAATAAAGAAACTTACATACATACTCACACATACATGCCTCTCTTTTTGTTTCACTATGTTTTGTATTTTTCTTGTGTGTATGTGCAATAAAGAGTTTACAAACAAACAAACATACATACATGAAACCTGAAAACATAACACTCCTTTTTTGGTCAGTCGTGTAAAAAGAATAGACCCGGCATAACAATCTATATACAAACAGTAATTATATCACTATTATTAGTACGCGAAGGCCGCCATCTTTGTGCCAAATCCTTTATCGGCGCCGGATTAAGATATGCACGATTTTTTGAAGGTATGTCATGTCTATTCTTTTTTCTTTCGTCTCAAGCCCCTACGCATATGACACACTTTTTATCAACTGTTGTTATGATCTGCGCGTCGTGTGAGTTACTGCGTATGCTTACATAGATTCTGTTTTCACAGACTAAAAAGTGCGTCACGGATAGTATGTCGTCTACGTACAGTACTTAATTCAGAAGATATAATGTGAACCAATAGGTAACGAAATAATACGAATTATCTAAAGAACGGCAACACGCCACGAAGACGCAAGGTGCAGCATACTAAGGTCCTTGAGCGGGTGGGTCTTCGATTTCATTTATATATATATTATATATATTTCATTTATATTATAGTTAGCTGTAAAAACGTAAACAACATACAAAAAACAAATGTTTTAAAAATAAATGTCCGCTCGTACCAAGCCCGAGCGGGCCGAAGTATAATAACCTAAGAGGAACCTAAAGGGGTTGTTGCACAAATGTATGGGAAGCCGGCTAGGTCACTGAACACCTATCTAAAATTTGCATTTTTGGGTCGATATCAATGCCTAAAGTAAATCCGATAAATTCGTAGCCTTTCTATGGTAGTACATTTAGACCAAAAAATCGTAATAAAGGTTAGGCGAGTTCCGCCAAAATGGCCAACACCCGTTAAGAATTGACGTTGACGCGCATCATTTGACAGTTCCGATTTCCGGTACGTTCAAAATTGAACTTTTATTACATACGTGCCTGCGGGAAAGAATTACTTATTTTATTTATTAAGCAAAAGAGAGAGAGATCTGTAAGGATCGTAGCAGGTGGAAATCGCTAGTCTCTGCCTACCCCCACGGGAAAAAGGCGTGATAATATGTATGTATTGTTAGACGAGAAAATCGAAGATTTCGTTCAAGAGTACATCTTTACTCCATAACATTGGACATCCCTAGCTACGCTGTGATTGGCCCAGCGACAGGACGTCTGTCATGCATGGCGTCGCCAGCAATTTTCATGATCTTACATGTTTTGTTTTGTTTAGAGAATATCTTATGTATCTTTTGTTTTGTGTTAATGTTTAAAGTAGAATATTATATTATAAATGTACACAAGTGTCATCCTAGGCTTTTAATTTCAGCGTCTTATAGTATGTATTTATTATTCATTTATTTATGTATAAAAGATACATGTTTTTGTATTATTGCGTGTAACATGTGTTTCGAACATTTATTTTAATATTTTTTCTAAAATATTACGAAAATATCGAGCATGTATCTGATTTTCTGGATTATAATTTCTGAACATACGTACGGGCGCCATGATCGCCATTATACGATACTAGCCGCGTCCCGGGGCTTCGCTCCTGTGGGAATTTCGGGATAAAAAGTGTGCTATTTAGGCTAGGCCCAGTTTAGATGCTAGTGACAATACTTCTGGTGGTGGTCAGACAGGTATTATACCTAAGTAAAATATTTAAGTTAATTTAGTGAAGTAAGGCAAAGTTTCTTGTTGGAAATTAATAAAGACAGAATAAAACGTTGACGACGTCATCTATTGCGCGTTGTACGGGAAGGTCTAAAGTTTACGTATACCTGGGGGTCGTCTACCATTGGGTTTTGACAGTTATTCGCGTAGTTCGTCACACAGATGGATGCATACACACCCATCTATTAGATGTGTGTGTAGCCACCCACACACACTATTAAATACATGTTTGGGCAGATAGCCGAACTATGGGGATATAGGTGAAATGAGAACGCGCGGCTCTCTTGCTGGCCGGTTTGATGCGAACTGAACTTTATTTAATTACACAAAAACGCGCAACGCGCTACTTTGCTGACTCGACACAATATTATTGTACGTGCTCGTACATATTCCCGGGCGGGAAATGATGAGATTAATAGATGAGATGCTGCGTGATACAAGATGAAAAACATTTTGTTTTATAACCTAATGTTAGTACTGATATGATACATGATTATATGCTAAACAAGTGCTACATTTTAATTAATGATGATACGATTTTATATCGAGAAAGAAATTTAAGTCAAAATAATGTCTACATATCGTCAGGAAGGCTGAAGGCCGACGGAAAAACGATAGGAGATGATCTTTGATCTTTTTTAAACACTTGCGCACTATGCACGTTCGGCAACGTGCTTGCTCTTTAACCGACACTTCACACACTTGACCACACTGCACTGCACTGCTGGTGGCGACCGGCGGCTCCTGCTGGGGAGCGCGCCGCCGCCTGGGAGAGGCGACTCTACTGCTGGAACGGACTCACCGGGCTTCGGGGAGCGTCGCCATAGCCTCCACATCCATACTGCTAAACTGATGATCATTATGACGAACAGGATGTATATCGCTGCATAATGATGGATGTCGTGGTTGGAGACATCGACTTCCAACGGTTCAATTTCCGACATTGATTTGAGTTTTTGTTCGATGTTATAGAGCTGAACGGTATGGTTAAATATATCTGAATAGCCATTTTCAGATATATCTGATGGCACTGATACATGTATAAGATGATTTATCTGAGAAATTTTCGGCGAAGGAATGTTAGAACTCATGTTGAAATTGTTGATTAGTTCGGACCTATGTGAATAGATCGTGGAATCTGTTAATTTAATAGTGCACCCTTGATCGACACTTAAAATTCCTGATAAGTTAACTTGTACCAACGAGATTTCATCGTCACATGCAAGTTTGAGTTGATATGCTTCGCAAGCAAAATAAAAATAGGAGTTTAATTGGTTGGTTTCTATCCATCTGTTGGAACATAAACCTGTAATAGTTTTACATCTTCTTTGATTTAGGTACTGTTTCACAAAAGCTTTGGTCGTCCTTGATGACGCTTATAGGATCTTTAATACGACACAGACACAACTCGCCATGTTGGAGACAGGATCTTAATTCCATTTCCGTTATCTTGATGAAGGCGTCATGCCTGAGGTTGACTGCTACGTAATCTGATACGGGTATGACTACCACTTCACTAGCGTTGTTGACCAATCTGGGTATTGGTATCACTCTTGATATTTCATATAAGACATCGTCTATTAGTGGAACCTTGATTTCGAAGATGATATAACTCGCAGTCACTCTTGCTCGGACTTGGAGTAAGTTGTATATTTCTGATAAACTGTCAGACTTCTTAATTGGTAATGACAGATCTCTTGGAAGCTGCTCTGATATGATATCTAACTCATGCCTAAGTTGATCGGGGGAGAGGAGGTGGAAACTGATTTTGCCATGATAGACATTTGTAACCGCATCGAGAAGTGTTTGTTGTACATTTTTTAGACTAAATAATAAATTATGTGTTATTAATGAAGTTGCTAAAAAGTCGTAAATTGCAGATATGTTCAGTAATTGAGTTTTTACTTGATCAATTTTGTTACCTAATGCTGAAATTTTCCTGTAAATAATTTCATTATTTTTGTTTACAATGTTTTCTGTACGTTTTAATAAATTTAATTCTGCCTCTACTATTGAGGTTTGGTTTTTATAGAGAGCGGCTAAATAACGTTCGTTTTTCTTGATAAGAGAAATGTCTTGCTCATATTTCTCGGCAAAACGATCGTCTAAAACTCCAAATAAACTATTAGCTATATTTCCAATCCCGTTTATTAAACCACGGCGTTTACGAATTTGCTTTTTGTTATGATGATTCATTAACAACTCATTGTAGTACTTTAGTTCATTAGCTTCGTGACGTATCTGTAATATGACTCCCTCACAATATGATTGAGAGTTGATCTCACTACTCAAACGATCTAAATACTGTATGTAATTATCGAGAGCCTTGTTGCTCTCCTGATAAGGTTCAATGTTATAATATACTACTAATGTCCAATCATCCCGGATAACATGCATATCCTTGATACGATCGAAATAAAGACTATTTTTCAGTAACGGTGTAACTGTATGAGTGCAAAATGCGGATGGTAATGTAATGAAAAACAATAACAAAGTAACAGCTGATGTTAAGCTGAACGTGTTCTTGATTTTATTTGGTTTATTTTTGATATTGTTAT
Source organism: Ephestia elutella (assembly GCA_018467065.1). NCBI lineage: Eukaryota > Metazoa > Arthropoda > Insecta > Lepidoptera > Pyralidae > Ephestia > Ephestia elutella. The sequence continues at coordinate 18,787,805 of CM031575.1, read as the reverse complement.
CGGAATGATTTTCAGATTTTTGTTTTACAGGGTTCTGATTTGTTTCCTGATCCTGATCTGGATGTACAGGTAAGATACATAATTTCACAATAGGCCGTTGCATGAAACCATTTTTTGGTCTTCAGAGTCACTACGCGTACATACCCATCTTGTCCGGGATGTAGCTTTACAACGCGACCTAAAGACCATTTACCCGGAGGTAAATTGTCGTCCTTGATTATGACGACGTCGTCTATTTTGATATTGGGGCGGGCCTTTCTCCACTTACTTCTTGCTGTAAGTTGAGTCAGGTATTCGTCCCGCCAACGTTTCCATACACTTTGGAAAATTTGTTGTGTGAGATGCCACCTTGTCCTATGATCTTTTTCGGTGTCATATAATGTTAATAGCGGACCACTCGATAAAAAGTGAGCCGGGGTTAAAAAGTTGAGGTCATCGGGATCCTCCGTGAGGGGGCAGAGGGGACGCGAATTAAGAACTGCTTCAAGTTGTGAGAGAAGAGTGGTAAACTCTTCGTAAGTAAGATTTTGTTCTCCTATTACTCTTTTCAGGTGGTGTTTTAGGCTCTTAACTGAGGACTCCCACAGCCCTCCAGCTGAAGCCCAGGAGGGGGCGTTAAAATGAAATTTGATCCCCATACTTGATATTTCTGCCAAAAATTCATTATTGAACGATTCTTTAATTAATTTCAATTCTTCTCTTAATACTCTATCTGCTCCGATGAAATTCTTTCCCTGATCGCTATATATGTGCCCCGGCACCCCTCTCCTGGCAGCCATCCTACGCAGTGCGGCAATAAAAGCTGATGTAGTTAAGTCTGATACAAGTTCAAGGTGTATGGCCTTGGTTGCCATACACACAAAAACCGCCACGTAACCTTTTGAGGTCTTGATTCCTCTGCCCTTGTTGGCTTTTACGGTAACGTGACCTGTATAATCCACACCGCAATGGTACCACGGACGAGAAGGGTTCGTTCGGGCTTGGGGCAAGTCTCCCATCAACTGATGTTGAAGTTGAGGATCTTGCCTTTTGCATTTTACGCATAAACGTAGGCGTTTTTTGGTGGCATTGTTACCACCAAGCAACCAATATTGCCTGCGAATGTATGCGTTTGTTATACGAGCGCCTCCATGATATGAGGCCTCGTGGGCTTGATCTATAATAAGTTCTGATAACCTAGTATTATTTAATATTATGGCTGGATGCTTCATCTCAGGATCCAGGTTGGCGTGCCGGAGGCGGCCCCCAACCCGAAGGATTCCCTCGTCATCCAGAAAAGGGTTTAAATTGTACAGCTTGCTTGTACTGCTTACGCTTTTACCTTGTTGTAAATTAGCGATTTCATCTGCAAAATATTCTGCTTGTACAGTCTTGATAATCAAATTTTTTGCTTTGCTTATTTCTTGATTGCTTAAAAATGCTTGCTTATCATTATTTTTCTTGCTTAATCTTAATACCCATGCTAGGATATGTATTGCTTTTCTTAACTTGCTTTGCTTTTCTAATAATTGCTGGATAATATCGTTTCCACTTGATAAGGAAACATTAACTTGCTTAACCTTTTTCATTTCTTGATCTGTATAATATACTTGCTGTTTTTCTCTGTTTCAGGTGTGTATGAAGAAAGCCAGGAAGGCCCCTCGAACCATAACTTATGATGTTTCAGTTGTAAAGGTGTGAGACCACGACTAGCGCAATCGGCGGGGTTTTCTTTTGAAGCAACGTACCGCCAGCTACTAGCTGGAATTGATGATGTAATTTGTCTCACACGATTTTCAACGAAGGGTTTCCATTTACCTACTTCACCATTGAGCCAACCAAGAACAGCTGTCGAGTCGGCCCAACAATAAACTGTTACATTATAGTTTGATAGACAATTCTTGATTTTTGTCATAAATTTAGTGAGTAAAACTGCCCCGCATAACTCTAAACGCGGCAGCGAGCAATTTTTGTTAAGAGGTACCAACTTAGTTTTCCCTCCTATTAATGTTATAAAGGAATTATCGCCTTTATTTACTTTGCAGTAAACTACACAACCGTATGCCTTTGTGCTTGCATCACAAAAGCCGTGTAGCTCAATGCTATCATTTTGCTGAGTTTTCAACCACCGCGGTAATTGAAACTCACTGATAATACTGATTTCTTGTTTTACTTTTATCCATTCCTCGTAGATGTCCTGGGGACTGGCCCATCCCACTCTATGTTGGATTTCCAAATTTGTTGAAATAATAACTTTAACTTGATAGTTAGAGGCGAAAGCCAGCCACATGGATCGAATAATTTGGAAATATCGGATAAAAGTGACCTTTTGGTAGATTTTGACGAAAATTCTAATTTTGAATTAAAAATAAAAACGTCTTGCTGTGGATTCCATCCTAGCCCTAGCGCCTTTGTTGATTCTTCTTGCTTAAAGTCAAAAATTTTCTGCTGATCTACACATTCGTTAACATTTTGTAATAATTCGAGACTGTTAGATTTCCATTTTCTTAAATTAAAACCACCGGACTTTAGTAAATTAATTAAATCATTTTGTAATTGTTTTCCCGATTTTATAGAGTGAATTCCATGGATTAAATCATCCATATAGAATGACTCTTCAATTACATTAGGCGCTAGGCTGTTAGGAAAATTTTGTTTTTCATCGTGAGCCAATTTTTTGAGGGTCATCATCGCTAAGAACGGTGATGATTTCATCCCGTAAGTTACTGTAGTGAGCTTATATTCATCCACCTTTTCGGTTGGAGAATCTCGCCACAGTATAGTTTGTAAGTCTTGATCTTTTGAATTTACCCAAATTTGTTGAAACATACGCTCAATATCTCCAACAATAGCAAACTGATATTGCCTCCACTTGATAATAAGGCTTTGTAAATCCTGCTGTAAATTAGGCCCACGACATTGTACATCGTTTAAACTTAACCCGGAAGAAGTTTTATTTGAACAATTTAAAACTATTCTTAATTTAGTTGAGGAAGATTGTTTACGAATGACGCCATGGTGCGGCAGATAGCACTTGAGCGTCGTATTACTGTTACCAGCCGTCGGTGATAGTATCATGTGTCCGAGCGACTTGTTTACATTTATAATTTCCGAGTAATGATTTGCGAAAGAAGGATTTTTATTAAATTTTTCTTCAAGTTTATAAAATTGAGCTAGTGATTTATTTTTTAGATTGACCTAACTTATCTTGATAATCTGATTTGAGAGGTAACCGGACCTCATATCGTCCGTCCTCCCGCCTGATAGTTGTTGACTGATAGAACTCTATACACTGCTTATCTTCGGTTGATAAATCTGATGGTTCTGAAACATCTTCAATTTCCCAGAACTTCTTGATTTCGTCTAAATTATTTAAAGTAACATTACACTGAAAAACTTTTGTATTACCGCTTAAAATCCACCCCAACTGCGTCTGTTGGGCGGTCGGTAAGGAAGTACAGTCGGGTTTACATATCCCGTTCATTAGTATGAGAGAATAAACATCGGCACCTAATAAAATGTCTACGTGTCGACTTTTATAAAATTCTGGATCTGCTAGGCGGATTTGGTCCAGATACGACCAATCCGGTTTTAAAAATGTGTAGTTAGGTAAATTATTGATAAGCTGATTAACAACTATGGCTTCTGTTTTGAAGGTATAATCATTGGTAAGCGACATAATTTTCATGTTCACTATACCCTTGCTTTTAGTAGATTTTTCACCTACTCCTGATATAACTCCACTACACTGTTTTCGTGGCAAACGTAAGAGCTGGGCAGTATGCTCACTCACAAGGGAGGCCTGTGAGCCTTGGTCTAAAAGGGCTCTCATGATATGATATGTACCATCAGCTGCTTGAACCTTGATTAAAGTTGTAGGTAATAAAACTTCAAATACATCGTTCTGAAGGGAAACGTGGGAATTGGTTTGAATAGTTTTTCCGCTAACGTCTGCGGAATTGCCCCCGCGCCCGCTGGGCCCGCACCGCTGCGGGTGCCTGCACCGTGAGAACCTGACGCGTGAACAAATGCATCATGTAATAAACGATTATGACCTTTATTGCAATCGCGACAAACCCTATCTGATATGCATGTTTTGCCGTGATGATCGAATAAACAATTTGGACATAAATTTAGTTTTATAACAGTTTTAAGTCTATTTGAGGGAGACATTTCCAGAAATTGATTACAAAAATAAATTCCATGTTCAGTGCTATTGCACAACGAGCAATTATTGTATTTAGTTGGAAATAATTTCTTGTTATGAGGCGACTGAGGGTGTCGTCTTACTGCTTGAGAATGCATTCTTATTGTAACTAGGTACATTTGATTTCTGATTAGGATTATTAACTTGATTTTTATTTAAAGACTGATATTTCGCCGCAGGGTTTTCTTGCTTCCTGCGGGAAGACTCTAATGTGGTGAATTTATTTTCTAAAAATTGTAAAAATTCTTTTAGGTTAGGTAAGTCCCGCGGATTTTTTACAGACTCCATATAGTCGGTAAACGATAAAGTATCTAATTTTTGACTTAATAAGTAAACTATTATTGGATCCCAAGTTTTGACGTCTACGCCTAAATTTTTTATTGCGTTAAGACATTCTTGGGTAGTGTCATGTATACGTTTTAAAAGAGAGCTATAGACTGTTGTTGCATTACGGGAATATTCATTAATGTATGCATGTGGGAAGTAAATAATAATCTTATGTTGTTATACCTCTGATTGAGGATATCCCAACAAGTCTGATAGTTGTCGGAACTTACGTTTAGATGTTGTATTAACCTCTCCGCCTCCCCCTTCACCTTGGACTTGAGATACTGCATTTTTTGAGCATCAGACATGGCACTGTTTTTATGTATAGTTTCGTTGAATAGGTCCTTGAATGATACCCAGGTGTTATAATTACCATTGAAGGTGGGAATCTCCATCTGCGGAGTGGTTTTATCCCTGTAGGCTACAGAGAACATTTTCTTGTTTATGGCTTTTTTAATGGCTTGATACTTACGTTCATATGTGGAGAACGTTTCTTCGTATTGTACGTTGGAACCATCGAGTTGGCTGTCGAGGTCCCAATGTAGTGTATCGATTGCTGTCCACCTTGCTTGGACAGTCTTGAGGATGTCCTCGAATTCCCATTTCTCACTGATTGACTCCAAGTCGATTCCTACAATTGTGTGATGAAAAGCTTTAAAATTACTGTTCTGCTTACGTAACAACTCCTCCGTCTTACTTGCTGACGCACTTGAGACAGTCTGGACCTTGCTGCCACCTGCCTGAGGGTTGTCTTGATGTGAAACCTGCATGGAATCGTTGGGTTTTGGTACAAAAATGGGGGGTTTAATAAAGGGTGATTTAGGTCTCTCTTCTGCTGAGAAACTTTGAATATGAGTTCTGATATTACCATACCTTTCTTTCACTTTCTCCATATCCTTGCTAATGTAGTCCCGTACGCTGGGATCTACGTCTGCTTCTGATAACTGCTGAAAATTTCTTTCATACTCAAACCAATATGTATCTAAAATATCCAACTTCTTCTTGATATATTCGGGGGTTTTTCTTGATGAACCATCCTTGTTGAAGTTGATGTAAATAGATTCGATGGCTGATGAAAGTTGTTTTTGTTGTGAGAATATGTCGTTTATATTCGACATGATTAAAAAGGTCAGATCTTACTTGATAGGTCTGCTACTGATACTGCTAGGTTGGTAACGTTCTTGCTCGTTACCGCTGATACTGCTGGAACCACTGCACTCCTTGATCGCACAGTGGAGCACTGATCTTGATATTCTGATAGTCAATTACTATGGCACTTGATAGCACAGTAAATGTTCACTGATAATGTCGGATATTGTGGACTGTATAAAAAGTTCATAAAGCTGGGTCGGTATACGGAACCACCGACACGTGGGGGGTAATGTCCGAGAACACGTGCACTATGATCCCGCCTAAAAACCGAGAGGCTGAAGGACCATGTTTGGGCAGATACCCGTACTATGGGGGATATAGGTGAAATGAGTACGCGCGGCTCTCTTGCTGGCCGGTTTGATGCGGACTGAACTTTATTTAATTACACAAAAACGCGCAACGCGCTACTTTGCTGACTCGACACAATATTATTGTACGTGCTCGTACATATTCCCGGGCGGGAAATGATGAGATTAATAGATGAGATGCTGCGTGATACAAGATGAAAAACATTTTGTTTTATAACCTAATGTTAGTACTGATATGATACATGATTATATGCTAAACAAGTGCTACATTTTAATTAATGATGATACGATTTTATATCGAGAAAGAAATTTAAGTCAAAATAATGTCTACATATCGTCAGGAAGGCTGAAGGCCGACGGAAAAACGATAGGAGATGATCTTTGATCTTTTTTAAACACTTGCGCACTATGCACGTTCGGCAACGTGCTTGCTCTTTTAACCGACACTTCACACACTTGACCACACTGCACTGCACTGCTGGTGGCGACCGGCGGCTCCTGCTGGGGGGAGCGCGCCGCCGCCTGGGGAGGCGACTCTACTGCTGGAACGGACTCACCGGGTCTTCGGGGAGCGTCGCTATAGCCTCCACATCCATACTGCTAAACTGATGATCATTATGACGAACAGGATGTATATCGCTGCATAATGATGGATGTCGTGGTTGGAGACATTGACTTCCAAAGGTTCAATTTCCGACATTGATTTGAGTTTTTGTTCGATGTTATAGAGCTGAACGGTATGGTTGAAGACATCTGAATAGCCATTTTCAGATATATCTGATGGCACTGATACATGTATAAGAGATGATTTATCTGAGAAATTTTCGGCGAAGGAATGTTAGAACTCATGTTGAAATTGTTGATTAGTTCGGACCTATGTGAATAGATCGTGGAATCTGTTAATTTAATAGTGCAATCTCTTTGATCGACACTTAAAATTCCTGATAAGTTAACTTGTACCAACGAGATTTCATCGTCACATGCAAGTTTGAGTTGGATATGCTTCGCAAGCAAAATAAAAAAATAGGAGTTTAATTGGTTGGTTTCTATCCATCTGTTGGAACATAAACTCCGTAATAGTTTTACATCTTCTTGATTTAGCATCACTTACACAAAAGCTTTGGTCGTCCTTGATGACGCTTATAGGATCTTTAATACGACACAGACACAACTCGCCATGTTGGAGACAGGTATCTTAATTCCATTTCCGTTATCTTGATGAAGGCGTCATGCCTGAGGTTGACTGCTACGTAATCTGATACGGGCATGACTACCACTTTACTAGCGTTGTTGACCAATCTGGGTATTGGTATCACTCTTGATATTTCATATAAGGCATCGTCTATTAGGTGGAACCTTGATTTCGAAGATGATATAACTCGCAGTCACTCTTGCTCGGACTTGGAGTAAGTTGTATATTTATGATAAACCGTCAGACTTCTTAATTGGTAATGACAGATCTCTTTGGAAGCTGCTCTGATATGATATCTAACTCATGCCTAAGTTGATCGGGGGAGAGGAGGTGGAAACTGATTTTGCCATGATAGACATTTGTAACCGCATCGAGAAGCTGCGTGATACAAGATGAAAAACATTTTTGTTTTATAACCTAATGTTAGTACTGATATGGATACATGATTATATGCTAAACAAGTGCTACATTTTAATTAATGATGATACGATTTTATATCGAGAAAGAAATTTAGAAGTCAAAAATAATGTCTACATATCGTCAGGAAGGCTGAAGGCCGACGGAAAAACGATAGGAGATGATCTTTGATCTTTTAAACACTTGCGCACTATGCACGTTCCGGCAACGTGCTTGCTCTTTAACCGACACTTCACACACTTGACCACACTGCACTGCACTGCTGGTGGCGACCCCGGCGGCCTCCCTGCTGGGGGAGCCGCGCCGCCGCCTGGGGAGGCGACTCTCTACTGCTGGAACGGACTCACCGGGCTTCGGGGAGCGTCGCCATAGCCTCCACATCCATACTGCTAAACTGATGATCATTATGACGAACAGGATGTATATCGCTGCATAATGATGGATGTCGTGGTTGGAGACATCGACTTCCAACGGTTCAATTTCCGACATTGATTTGAGTTTTTGTTCGATGTTATAGAGCTGAACGGTATGGTTAAATATATCTGAATAGCCATTTTCAGATATATCTGATGGCACTGATACATGTATAAGATGATTTATCTGAGAAATTTTCGGCGAAGGAATGTTAGAACTCATGTTGAAATTGTTGATTAGTTCGGACCTATGTGAATAGATCGTGGAATCTGTTAATTTAATAGTGCACCCTTGATCGACACTTAAAATTCCTGATAAGTTAACTTGTACCAACGAGATTTCATCGTCACATGCAAGTTTGAGTTGATATGCTTCGCAAGCAAAATAAAAATAGGAGTTTAATTGGTTGGTTTCTATCCATCTGTTGGAACATAAACCTGTAATAGTTTTACATCTTCTTGATTTAGGTACTGTTTCACAAAAGCTTTGGTCGTCCTTGATGACGCTTATAGGATCTTTAATACGACACAGACACAACTCGCCATGTTGGAGACAGGATCTTAATTCCATTTCCGTTATCTTGATGAAGGCGTCATGCCTGAGGTTGACTGCTACGTAATCTGATACGGGTATGACTACCACTTCACTAGCGTTGTTGACCAATCTGGGTATTGGTATCACTCTTGATATTTCATATAAGACATCGTCTATTAGTGGAACCTTGATTTCGAAGATGATATAACTCGCAGTCACTCTTGCTCGGACTTGGAGTAAGTTGTATATTTCTGATAAACTGTCAGACTTCTTAATTGGTAATGACAGATCTCTTGGAAGCTGCTCTGATATGATATCTAACTCATGCCTAAGTTGATCGGGGGAGAGGAGGTGGAAACTGATTTTGCCATGATAGACATTTGTAACCGCATCGAGAAGTGTTTGTTGTACATTTTTTAGACTAAATAATAAATTATGTGTTATTAATGAAGTTGCTAAAAAGTCGTAAATTGCAGATATGTTCAGTAATTGAGTTTTTTACTTGATCAATTTTGTTACCTAATGCTGAAATTTTCCTGTAAATAATTTCATTATTTTTGTTTACAATGTTTTCTGTACGTTTTAATAAATTTAATTCTGCCTCTACTATTGAGGTTTGGTTTTTATAGAGAGCGGCTAAATGACGTTCGTTTTTCTTGATAAGAGAAATGTCTTGCTCATATTTCTCGGCAAAACGATCGTCTAAAACTCCAAATAAACTATTAGCTATATTTCCAATCCCGTTTATTAAACCACGGCGTTTACGAATTTGCTTTTTGTTATGATGATTCATTAACAACTCATTGTAGTACTTTAGTTCATTAGCTTCGTGACGTATCTGTAATATGACTCCCTCACAATATGATTGAGAGTTGATCTCACTACTCAAACGATCTAAATACTGTATGTAATTATCGAGAGCCTTGTTGCTCTCCTGATAAGGTTCAATGTTATAATATACTACTAATGTCCAATCATCCCGGATAACATGCATATCCTTGATACGATCGAAATAAAGACTATTTTTCAGTAACGGTGTAACTGTATGAGTGCAAAATGCGGATGGTAATGTAATGAAAAACAATAACAAAGTAACAGCTGATGTTAAGCTGAACGTGTTCTTGATTTTATTTGGTTTATTTTTGATATTGTTATCGGAATGATTTTCAGATTTTTGTTTTACAGGGTTCTGATTTGTTTCCTGATCCTGATCTGGATGTACAGGTAAGATACATAATTTCACAATAGGCCGTTGCATGAAACCATTTTTGGTCTTCAGAGTCACTACGCGTACATACCCATCTTGTCCGGGATGTAGCTTTACAACGCGACCTAAAGACCATTTACCCGGAGGTAAATTGTCGTCCTTGATTATGACGACGTCGTCTATTTTGATATTGGGGCGGGCCTTTCTCCACTTACTTCTTGCTGTAAGTTGAGTCAGGTATTCGTCCCGCCAACGTTTCCATACACTTTGGAAAATTTGTTGTGTGAGATGCCACCTTGTCCTATGATCTTTTTCGGTGTCATATAATGTTAATAGCGGACCACTCGATAAAAAGTGAGCCGGGGTTAAAAAGTTGAGGTCATCGGGATCCTCCGTGAGGGGGCAGAGGGGACGCGAATTAAGAACTGCTTCAAGTTGTGAGAGAAGAGTGGTAAACTCTTCGTAAGTAAGATTTTGTTCTCCTATTACTCTTTTCAGGTGGTGTTTTAGGCTCTTAACTGAGGACTCCCACAGCCCTCCAGCTGAAGCCCAGGAGGGGGCGTTAAAATGAAATTTGATCCCCATACTTGATATTTCTGCCAAAAATTCATTATTGAACGATTCTTTAATTAATTTCAATTCTTCTCTTAATACTCTATCTGCTCCGATGAAATTCTTTCCCTGATCGCTATATATGTGCCCCGGCACCCCTCTCCTGGCAGCCATCCTACGCAGTGCGGCAATAAAAGCTGATGTAGTTAAGTCTGATACAAGTTCAAGGTGTATGGCCTTGGTTGCCATACACACAAAAACCGCCACGTAACCTTTTGAGGTCTTGATTCCTCTGCCCTTGTTGGCTTTTACGGTAACGTGACCTGTATAATCCACACCGCAATGGTACCACGGACGAGAAGGGGTTCGTTCGGGCTTGGGGCAAGTCTCCCATCAACTGATGTTGAAGTTGAGGATCTTGCCTTTTGCATTTTACGCATAAACGTAGGCGTTTTTTGGTGGCATTGTTACCACCAAGCAACCAATATTGCCTGCGAATGTATGCGTTTGTTATACGAGCGCCTCCATGATATGAGGCCTCGTGGGCTTGATCTATAATAAGTTCTGATAACCTAGTATTATTTAATATTATGGCTGGATGCTTCATCTCAGGATCCAGGTTGGCGTGCCGGAGGCGGCCCCCAACCCGAAGGATTCCCTCGTCATCCAGAAAAGGGTTTAAATTGTACAGCTTGCTTGTACTGCTTACGCTTTTACCTTTGTTGTAAATTAGCGATTTCATCTGCAAAACATTCTGCTTGTACAGTCTTGATAATCAAATTTTTTGCTTTGCTTATTTCTTGATTGCTTAAAAATGCTTGCTTATCATTATTTTTCTTGCTTAATCTTAATACCCATGCTAGGATATGTATTGCTTTTCTTAACTTTGCTTTGTTTTTCTAATAATTGCTTGATAATATCGTTTCCACTTGATAAGGAAACATTAACTTGCTTAACCTTTTTCATTTCTTGATCTGTATAATATACTTGCTGTTTTTCTGTTTCAGGTGTGTATGAAGAAAGCCAGGAAGGCCCCTCGAACCATAACTTATGATGTTTCAGTTGTAAAGGTGTGAGACCACGACTAGCGCAATCGGCGGGGTTTTCTTTTGAAGCAACGTACCGCCAGCTACTAGCTGGAATTGATGATGTAATTTGTCTCACACGATTTTCAACGAAGGGTTTCCATTTACCTACTTCACCATTGAGCCAACCAAGAACAGCTGTCGAGTCGGCCCAACAATAAACTGTTACATTATAGTTTGATAGACAATTCTTGATTTTTGTCATAAATTTAGTGAGTAAAACTGCCCCGCATAACTCTAAACGCGGCAGCGAGCAATTTTTGTTAAGAGGTACCAACTTAGTTTTCCCTCCTATTAATGTTATAAAGGAATTATCGCCTTTATTTACTTTGCAGTAAACTACACAACCGTATGCCTTTGTGCTTGCATCACAAAAGCCGTGTAGCTCAATGCTATCATTTTGCTGAGTTTTCAACCACCGCGGTAATTGAAACTCACTGATAATACTGATTTCTTGTTTTACTTTTATCCATTCCTCGTAGATGTCCTGGGGGACTGGCCCATCCCACTCTATGTTGGATTTCCAAATTTGTTGAAATAATAACTTTAACTTGATAGTTAGAGGCGAAAGCCAGCCACATGGATCGAATAATTTGGAAATATCGGATAAAAGTGACCTTTTGGTAGATTTTGACGAAAATTCTAATTTTGAATTAAAAATAAAAACGTCTTGCTGTGGATTCCATCCTAGCCCTAGCGCCTTTGTTGACTCTTCTTGCTTAAAGTCAAAATTTTTCTGCTGATCTACACATTCGTTAACATTTTGTAATAATTCGAGACTGTTAGATTTCCATTTTCTTAAATTAAAACCACCGGACTTTAGTAAATTAATTAAATCATTTTGTAATTGTTTTCCCGATTTTATAGAGTGAATTCCATGGATTAAATCATCCATATAGAATGACTCTTCAATTACATTAGGCGCTAGGCTGTTAGGAAAATTTTGTTTTTCATCGTGAGCCAATTTTTTGAGGGTCATCATCGCTAAGAACGGTGATGATTTCATCCCGTAAGTTACTGTAGTGAGCTTATATTCATCCACCTTTTCGGTTGGAGAATCTCTCGCCACAGTATAGTTTGTAAGTCTTGATCTTTTGAATTTACCCAAATTTGTTGAAACATACGCTCAATATCTCCAACAATAGCAAACTGATATTGCCTCCACTTGATAATAAGGCTTTGTAAATCCTGCTGTAAATTAGGCCCACGACATTGTACATCGTTTAAACTTAACCCGGAAGAAGTTTTATTTGAACAATTTAAAACTATTCTTAATTTAGTTGAGGAAGATTGTTTACGAATGACGCCATGGTGCGGCAGATAGCACTTGAGCGTCGTATTACTGTTACCAGCCGTCGGTGATAGTATCATGTGTCCGAGCGACTTGTTTACATTTATAATTTCCGAGTAATGATTTGCGAAAGAAGGATTTTTATTAAATTTTTCTTCAAGTTTATAAAATTGAGCTAGTGATTTATTTTTAGATTGACCTAACTTATCTTGATAATCTGATTTGAGAGGTAACCCGGACCTCATATCGTCCGTCCTCCCGCCTGATAGTTGTTGACTGATAGAACTCTATACACTGCTTATCTTCGGTTGATAAATCTGATGGTTCTGAAACATCTTCAATTTCCCAGAACTTCTTGATTTCGTCTAAATTATTTAAAGTAACATTACACTGAAAAACTTTTGTATTACCGCTTAAAATCCACCCCAACTGCGTCTGTTGGGCGGTCGGTAAGGAAGTACAGTCGGGTTTACATATCCCGTTCATTAGTATGAGAGAATAAACATCGGCACCTAATAAAATGTCTACGTGTCGACTTTTATAAAATTCTGGATCTGCTAGGCGGATTTGGTCCAGATACGACCAATCCGGTTTTAAAAATGTGTAGTTAGGTAAATTATTGATAAGCTGATTAACAACTATGGCTTCTGTTTTGAAGGTATAATCATTGGTAAGCGACATAATTTTCATGTTCACTATACCCTTGCTTTTAGTAGATTTTTCACCTACTCCTGATATAACTCCACTACACTGTTTTCGTGGCAAACGTAAGAGCTGGGCAGTATGCTCACTCACAAGGGAGGCCTGTGAGCCTTGGTCTAAAAGGGCTCTCATGATATGATATGTACCATCAGCTGCTTGAACCTTGATTAAAGTTGTAGGTAATAAAACTTCAAATACATCGTTCTGAAGGGAAACGTGGGAATTGGTTTGAATAGTTTTTCCGCTAACGTCTGCGGAATTGCCCCCGCGCCCGCTGGGCCCCGCACCGCTGCGGGTGCCTGCACCGTGAGAACCTGACGCGTGAACAAATGCATCATGTAATAAACGATTATGACCTTTATTGCAATCGCGACAAACCCTATCTGATATGCATGTTTTGCCGTGATGATCGAATAAACAATTTGGACATAAATTTAGTTTTATAACAGTTTTAAGTCTATTTGAGGGAGACATTTCCAGAAATTGATTACAAAAATAAATTCCATGTTCAGTGCTATTGCACAACGAGCAATTATTGTATTTAGTTGGAAATAATTTCTTGTTATGAGGCGACTGAGGTGTCGTCTTACTGCTTGAGAATGCATTCTTATTGTAACTAGGTACATTTGATTTCTGATTAGGATTATTAACTTGATTTTTATTTAAAGACTGATATTTCGCCGCAGGGTTTTCTTGCTTCCTGCGGGAAGACTCTAATGTGGTGAATTTATTTTCTAAAAATTGTAAAAATGTAATGACGAATGGCTTTATGTATAAAAGATACATGTTTTTGTATTATTGCGTGTAACATGTGTTTCGAACATTTATTTTAATATTTTTTCTAAAATATTACGAAAATATCGAGCATGTATCTGATTTTCTGGATTATAATTTCTGAACATACGTACGGGCGCCATGATCGCCATTATACGATACTAGCCGCGTCCCGGGGCTTCGCTCCTGTGGGAATTTCGGGATAAAAAGTGTGCTATTTAGGCTAGGCCCAGTTTAGATGCTAGTGACAATACTTCTGGTGGTGGTCAGACAGGTATTATACCTAAGTAAAATATTTAAGTTAATTTAGTGAAGTAAGGCAAAGTTTCTTGTTGGAAATTAATAAAGACAGAATAAAACGTTGACGACGTCATCTATTGCGCGTTGTACGGGAAGGTCTAAAGTTTACGTATACCTGGGGGTCGTCTACCATTGGGTTTTGACAGTTATTCGCGTAGTTCGTCACACAGATGGATGCATACACACCCATCTATTAGATGTGTGTGTAGCCACCCACACACACTATTAAATACATGATGGTCATAATCGGTTTTTGATATTATCTCAGATTTTTATGGAAGTGTACATGACCTAGCCTGGCATGCAACATGTCCTTTAGGATGAGAACTATCTCACCTCTATCGCCGTAGATAGCAGCGAGCGCCGGCGTCTGCAGCAGCAGCACCGTGACGTCCCCCGCTGCAGCGCCGCGCGCAGCCACGCGCCCTTCACTATCTCACCTCTATCGCCGTAGATAGCGGCGAGCGCCGGCGTCTGCAGCAGCAGCGCCGTGACGTCACCCCGCTGCAGCGCCGCGCGCAGCGCGCCCTTCACTATCTCACCTCTATCGCCGTAGATAGCGGCGAGCGCCGGCGTCTGCAGCAGCAGCACCGTGACGTCACCCCGCTGCAGCGCCGCGCGCAGCCGCGCGCCCTTCACTATCTCACCTCTATCGCCGTAGATAGCGGCGAGCGCCGGCGTCTGCAGCAGCAGCACCGTGACGTCACCCCGCTGCAGCGCCGCGCGCAGCCGCGCGCCCTTCACTATCTCACCTCTATCGCCGTAGATAGCGGCGAGCGCCGGCGTCTGCAGCAGCAGCACCGTGACGTCACCCCGCTGCAGCGCCGCGCGCAGCCACGCGCCCTTCACTATCTCACCTCTATCGCCGTAGATAGCGGCGAGCGCCGGCGTCTGCAGCAGCAGCACCGTGACGTCACCCCGCTGCAGCGCCGCGCGCAGCCACGCGCCCTTCACTATCTCACCTCTATCGCCGTAGATAGCGGCGAGCGCCGGCGTCTGCAGCAGCAGCACCGTGACGTCACCCCGCTGCAGCGCCGCGCGCAACGCGCCCTTCACTATCTCACCTCTATCGCCGTAGATAGCGGCGAGCGCCGGCGTCTGCAGCAGCAGCACCGTGACGTCACCCCGCTGCAGCGCCGCGCGCAGCCACGCGCCCTTCACTATCTCACCTCTATCGCCGTAGATAGCGGCGAGCGCCGGCGTCTGCAGCAGCAGCACCGTGACGTCACCCCGCTGCAGCGCCGCGCGCAGCCACGCGCCCTTCACTATCTCACCTCTATCGCCGTAGATAGCGGCGAGCGCCGGCGTCTGCAGCAGCAGCACCGTGACGTCACCCCGCTGCAGCGCCGCGCGCAGCCGCGCGCCCTTCACTATCTCACCTCTATCGCCGTAGATAGCGGCGAGCGCCGGCGTCTGCAGCAGCAGCACCGTGACGTCACCCCGCTGCAGCGCCGCGCGCAGCCACGCGCCCTTCACTATCTCACCTCTATCGCCGTAGATAGCGGCGAGCGCCGGCGTCTGCAGCAGCAGCACCGTGACGTCCCCCGCTGCAGCGCCGCGCGCAGCCACGCGCCCTTCACTATCTCACCTCTATCGCCGTAGATAGCGGCGAGCGCCGGCGTCTGCAGCAGCAGCACCGTGACGTCACCCCGCTGCAGCGCCGCGCGCAGCCATCGCGCCCTTCACTATCTCACCTCTATCGCCGTAGATAGCGGCGAGCGCCGGCGTCTGCAGCAGCAGCACCGTGACGTCACCCCGCTGCAGCGCCGCGCGCAGCCGCGCGCCCTTCACTATCTCACCTCTATCGCCGTAGATAGCGGCGAGCGCCGGCGTCTGCAGCAGCAGCACCGTGACGTCACCCCGCTGCAGCGCCGCGCGCAGCCACGCGCCCTTCACTATCTCACCTCTATCGCCGTAGATAGCGGCGAGCGCCAGCGTCTGCAGCAGCAGCACCGTGACGTCACCCCGCTGCAGCGCCGCGCGCAGCCACGCGCCCTTCACTATCTCCACCTCTATCGCCGTAGATAGCGGCGAGCGCCGGCGTCTGCAGCGGCAGCACCGTGACGTCACCCCCGCTGCAGCGCCGCGCGCAGCCACGCGCCCTTCACTATCTCACCTCTATCGCCGTAGATAGCGGCGAGCGCCGGCGTCTGCAGCACGCCGTAGATAGCGGCGAGCGCCGGCGTCTGCAGCAGCAGCACCGTGACGTCACCCCGCTGCAGCGCCGCGCGCAGCCACGCGCCCTTCACTATCTCACCTCTATCGCCGTAGATAGCGGCGAGCGCCGGCGTCTGCAGCAGCAGCACCGTGACGTCACCCCGCTGCAGCGCCGCGCACAGCCACGCGCCCTTCACTATCTCACCTCTATCGCCGTAGATAGCGGCGAGCGCCGGCGTCTGCAGCAGCAGCACCGTGACGTCACCCCGCTGCAGCGCCGCGCGCAGCCGCGCCCGGCGCCGCTGCGCTGACGCTCACCACTTCCGGGCTGTACAGGTCCAACACCTGGAATTCATTATTTGAATGATTGATTGATGAATTTGAATGCATTCAAATTTTGTATCCCTAGGCAAGCCCTCAAGTGCAAAAGTTGCACACAACTGAAATGAAAATGTTGCGATGGTCAGCTGGTGTGACGAGGCTTGGACAGGATTCGGAACGAATATATCAGAGGCTCCTTCAAAGTCGCTCCAATAGCAGACAAGATGGCCGAGGGTCGTCTGAGATGGTTTGGCCATGTGATGAGAAGAGGGGAAGAGCATGCGGTTAGGAGAGCTATGGCCATACCTGAAACAAGAAGGGGCAGAGGACGACCGCCAGCAACGTGGATGACAACCGTCACCAAAGATTTGGGACGGGCTCAAGTGGACACTCTGACAACCCAGGACAGGTCGTCCTGGCGCCGACGTACGAGGAGGGCCGACCCCAAATAATGGGATAAGGCACGGAAGAAGAAGAAGAGGAGGCAAGCCCTCAAGTGGACACCGCAGGCACAGGGGGGATTCATAGAAACGGGGCGTCATATACCTACTGTTTGTAATATAATTGCTTGGAACGAAACGCGGGCGTTTCGCATTGCTGCCGCTAGGCGGCCGCGGGGTTCTCACACTGCTCGTGAATGGCGTCGCGGTCGACCGCCATTGTACAGTGCTATATCGGTTTGTTTTAATACGCGGAGAGGTCCCGCGTCATTTTGTCTTAAACCACGTTGAGTGTTAATTAGTTTGAGTTATAATTGTGAATTTCCTTTTTGTTAAATAAATATTGAGTTTGTGTTTGTGTAACCCGTTATTGTGACTTTTTCCTGTGAGATGTAAAACGTGGCTGGTCGCTCACATCTACCTGTTGCCGAGTCAACCTTCGGGAAGAAATCTAATTATTTGTTCTGGGGAATTGAGATCTCATGGGTTAGGTAGGGTGATTAGGGATCCCCCCTTTCCGAAGACACTCAAGATTGGATCCGAAGAGCAGGAAGGTTAAGTTTGGTAAGTGGACCCTTGAGTTTGTGGGTGGTTGTAGTTATTAAGTTAGGTTTAATATACAGGGTTCTGTAGTTCCCGTTATAAACTATGGTGGTAGCAGTCTGCGTATAGGTTAAGTTAGTTAGGGTCTAGTCGGACAAACGTGGTGCCGCGTGGAGATTTTTTCCCGGTACTTATTTTTACCGGTGGGTTTTTTCCCGGCAAGGTTTCGGTACAGAATCTTCCCGCCACTTGGTTTGTCCGGAATCTCTGCGCACATTTTCTGGTAGCAGAGCGTAGTTGTCCTACCCTCTATTTGTTCGTTTGTAAAAAATAATTAATTGTTTTTTGGTTGTGACTTGACGCGATGGCGAAGGTCTCCAATGCTAAGGCGACACTCGCCAACGAACTGAGATGGTTTGTGACGGCCGGAGGACTCCTGTCCCGGAAGGACAGGGAGGGCGCCACACTGCTAAGAGCGAATCACCTCCACTCACGATTGAGTAGCGCGGAAGCGGCCATGGCGGTGCTTACCGAAGCCGAACTTGCCGCGGAGGTCTATACAGGTCACATGGCGGACATGGACCAGATCCTGAATCTCCACGATGATATCGCGGAGGCGGCGGCCGCAATAAGGGCGAGACAGGCTGGCGGACCAGCCCCTCGCACACCTGTTAGACAGGAAGGACCAGCGGTTACTGGTCGGCTCCCCACCCTTCAGCTGTCCCACTTTGGGGGTAGGATGGAGGAGTGGGTAGCCTACAAAAATATGTTTGAGTCCCTGGTCGTAGCACGACAGGATTTGTCGAAGGCCCAGAAGATGGCCTACCTCCTCTCCACTCTGGAGGATGAAGCGCGGTCGCTCATCCAGCACCTCCGGGTGGAGGACGACCAGTACGATACGGCTTGGGAGTTATTGAACTACCGCTACCAAAATTTACGTTTGTTAGCGGATGCGCACGCCGCACAGTTGATGGCCCTGCCCAAGGTGGCCAACAGGGCACAGTTGCGCCTGCAGTTGCTCACGCCCGTTACAGTGGCCTGTAACGCGCTCCGCACACTGGGGCTGCCGGTGGACCAATGGTCCTTTTTGCTGGTGCACATTGTATTGGGCAAATTACCCAATGACATCCGCTCGCGGTTTGAGCGCGAGAATGCGGAGCGGGACAGCACCACCCTACCAACATTCACTGACTTGGTGAAGTTTTTGGAGTTTGAGGCACGGGCCGCTGAGAATACCATGACGGACTCAGCGCCATCCAGAGCGCCTGAACGTAGGCCCTTGGAACCCTCATGGAGAGGGAAGCCCCAACAGGGACGGCAACCGCCACCGCGTGGAGCTGGTGTGCGGGTTGCACACACGGCAGCAGTCGCGGGGGACGCGGACTGCCTGCAATGTGGCCGGATGGGCCACAGCCTGCTGCAATGCAGGGACTGGCAGAGACTGCCAGTACAAGATCGGCGCCGCATGGCAAGGCGGCATGAAATTTGCTTCTACTGTTTGGGCAGTCACTATGCACGTGACTGTCCCAGGGCCATACCATGCAGTGCATGCCGTGGGCTGCACCACGTGATGCTCTGCATGAACCGGAACGGGGATGGCCCCCGGTTGTTGAGGCAGGGGTCCCCTATGGGCGGGGGCGCTCCTGCGCGAAGCCCTCCACCATCGGAAGGAGGACGCGGCTTCGCTCGTCGCACCCCCCCACGGGAGGGGGGGTCGCGTACCTGCGCGGGTCTTGGCGGACCGGGACCACGCGCCTCAAGGTCATGGCCAGTATGTGGCTGGCCAGGCCCCGGATAGGGCCCCCATGGGCGGGGGCCCTAGATCGGACGTGAGAGTGGGGACACCCCCCTCCACGCGGGTTACCAATACCCAACACATGCAGCCGCAGCGGTTTTCTCCGCCGCTGCACGAGGACCCCCGGCGGGAGTACCACCCGCCGTACCATATGTATGGCCGGGCCGCGGGTTATGCCCCCCCTCAGGTAGGGATGTGCACTCGCCCGCCATACTATCCGGGTCAGTGGCGCCCCCCTGGTTTGGAGAGAGTGGGGAGCCCGTAACTAGCTTGCTCCCTTGCTGGGACAGAGCCGCGGACGGTTCTGCTCCCTACCGCGGTGGTCCGCGTATGGGGTCGTAGGGGGGAAACCATTAATTTGAGAGCTCTGTTGGACTCAGGGGCTCAAAGCAGTTTGGTTACCACTCGAGTGGCACGCCAGTTAGGTTTAGTCGTGGAAGACTCGCCTGTGCCACTTCTTGGAGTTGGTGGCATACAAGTGAAGTGTCTGACGGGCCAGACACTTGTCACCTTTTCTTCGCTGAAGTCCTCCACAATGAGGATCACGACTTCGGCTATGGTAATGGATACCATTGCGGGTTGGCACCCCTCGACAGACATACCGCCGGGTGTGTTGTCTTTGGTTTCGAGTCTGGATTTGGCCGACCCCTTTGTCTTTCATCCCGGCCCAGTGGACTTGCTCCTGGGCTCGGACGTATTGGGTTGGATTTTGTTGGGTACCCAGAAAGCTCTGGGTTCGTCTTCACTGATGGCAGTGTCTACTATCTTTGGTTTCGCCCTGATGGGCCCTGTGTTTGATAATAGCACCGTGGAGGAGCCACCGGTCGTCGCATCTGCGTCCTTGGCCAAGACCATGCAAAGGTTTTGGGAGGTGGAGGAGCCACCTATGAGTTCCAGGATGGATCCGGAACACGCTGAGTGCGAAGCTTTCTTTCGATCAACCACGGAGAGGTTGCCCTCCGGTCGGTTTGTAACAAGATTACCATTTGTTGCTACACGTCCTAGCCTAGGGCAAAGTAGGGCGCTTGCGGAGAAACGACTGCTGTCCATGGAGCGACGCATGCAGCGTGACCACGTACTTCGCGATAAATATATTGAATTTATGCGCGAGTACGAGGATTTGGGTCACATGTCTCCGGCTCGAGTTGATTGGAGCTCAACTGAGCATTATTTTTTGCCCCACCACGCGGTGGTGAAGGCCTCAACGGGCAAGTTGCGGACTGTCTTTGATGGGTCCGCACCCACTTCGAACGGAGTTTCGTTGAATCTATGTTTGCATTCAGGTCCCAAATTGCATAGGGACGTAATTGACATCATCTTGAACTTTAGAAGACATCAAGTGGTTTTTGGTGCGGACATCCGGATGATGTTCCGCCAGACAGTCATACATCCTGAGGACAGGCGATTCCAGTTGATACTCTGGCGTGAGCGCCCTGAGGATCCTGTGACGGTGTATGAACTCAACACAAACACGTATGGTTTGAAATCTAGTCCCTATATCGCCATCAGATCATTGCTTGAATTGGCAGAGCGGGAACGGATCCGCTTTCCCCGTGGGGCTTCCGTGCTGTCACGTGACTTGTATGTCGATGACGTGTGCACCGGAGCCCAAAGTATTGAGGAAGCCCTCCTACTGCGGGATGAATTGATTGAAATATTGAAAACGGGTGGCTACGAGCTACGTAAGTGGTTGTCCAATGAGCCTAGAGTTCTAGAAGGGATCCCGGAGGATCACCAACAGAACCCTCACCTGTTTGAGGATGTATGTTTGTAATATATTGGGTAAAACTAAACGCAGGCGTTTCCTGTTATCGCCGCCAGGCGTTTTGGGGTTCTCACATTGCTCGTGCGAATGGCTCGCGGACGGTCGCCATTGTCCTATGCGATATCGGTTTGATTTTTAATACGCGAGAGGTCCCGCGTTCTTTGATTGCTAATTGATTTGAGTTATAATTGTGAATTTCCTGTTTGTTAAATAACTATTGAACTTTGTGTTTGTGTGCCCGTCATTGTGACTTTCTCCTGTGGGATGTGACGCGTGGCTGCTCGCTCACATCTATCTGTTGCCGAGCCGATTTCGGGAAGAAATCTATTTATGTGTTCTGGGGAATTGAGATCTCATGGGTTAGGTAGGGTAATTAGGAATTCCCCCTTCCCGAAGACACTCAAGTTTGGATCCGAAGAAAAAGAAGATTTAGTTTGGTAAGTGATTTTCCATTGTAGTTAATTTATAGGTTAAGTTATTATATAGGGCCCTGTAGCTCCCTTCATAAGCTACGGTGGTAGCAGACTGCGTTAAGTTAGTTAGTTTTTAATCGGGCAAACGTGGTGCCGCGTGGAGATTTTTTCCCGGTACTTATTTTTACCGGTGGTTTTTTCCCGGTGAAGTTCCGGTACCGAATTCTTCCCGCCGCTTCGTTTGTCCGGATTCGCTCTGCGCACATTTTCTGGCAGCAGAGCGTAGTTGCTCTGCACAATGTAGATGATCCCAATAGGATAGCGGTGCTGGGCATGCAGTACCAGCCGCTAACCGATATTTTCACATTCCAAGTGGACTTGGAAATACCAAAAGTCTGGACTAAGAGAACGGTGTTGTCCGTAATAGCTCGTATGTTTGATCCAAGCGGTTGGATCAGTCCAGTGATATTCTCTGCGAAGTGTCTTCTTCAGAGACTTTGGACTTTGGGCGTCTCGTGGGACGAGCCGCTGTTTGGCTCTCCATTGGATGATTGGCTCGAGTTGTTTTCATCGATTAAGGAAGTCAATCGGATTGCCTTGCCTCGTCGAATATTGCCCCCCGGGAAATATCGAGCCAGCCTGCATGGCTTTTGTGACGCGTCGGAGCGAGGCTACGCCGCGTCAGTCTATATGCGGACAGCTGACGCCGATGGCCGGGTCAATGTCTCGCTTTTGTTAGGGAAGAGCAAGGTCGCCCCCATCAGGACTAGGCTGACTATTCCCAAGCTTGAGTTGAGTGGAGCTCACCTTCTCTCTAAATTGTTGCATCACGTTGCCTGTGAGCTGGCGGCCACGGTCGAGATACGGGACATCTTCGCCTGGTCGGATAGCCAGGTCGCGCTTGCATGGTTGCGCGCGGCCCCACACACCTTGGAGGTTTTTGTTGGAAACAGGGTTTCCCAAATTCAAAATATTGGAATTGATATAACATGGAGACATGTGCCGGGAGAGCTTAACCCAGCGGACTGTGCTTCCCGAGGTTGTACGGCACCAGAATTGGTGTCACACCCGCTCTGGTGGGGTCCAGAGTGGCTGATGGGATCATAAACATCTTGGCCTGTCTGTCAGACAGATGTTACTTCTTTGAGTTTGACTGGGCTTCGTGTACATGCTGTAGTCGCTGAGACGACGTCGGAGCCGGATTGGCTACTTGCTCGGTATAGCAGTTTGGATAAGCTTCTGGGTGTTACCAGTTGGATTAAGCGTTTCATACATAATTGTAGAAACCCACAGGCAAAGCGGTTGGAGCCGATTGCAGGTGCAGAAGAGCGCCGGAGCGCATTGTTGCATTGGGTCCGTGTCGTGCAGACCGGACGGTTTGAGTCAGAGCTTCATACTTTGCGCGATGGACGCGCTAAGTTGAAGAACGCAGTCGCTCGTTTGAACCCGTTGATCGACTCGGATGGGCTTCTTCGGGTTGGAGGCAGGCTCCGGAAGGCGGATCTTCCATATGAGACTCGCCATCCTCTGTTGTTGCCCAAGGGCGGACCCTTGGTGCAGCTTTTGGTGTCTGATCGACACATTCGTAACGCCCATGCTGGGTGCAATGCTTTGTTGGCTATTTTGCAACGAGAATTTTGGATTTTGTCTGCCCGAAGAGCAATCCGTAGCGTTCTGTTTCGATGTATTGCATGTTATAGGTTGAAGGCATCCACGATGCAACCACAGATGGGTGATTTGCCCGCTGATCGAATCCGACCGTCGAGGCCGTTTGACGGCGTTGGAACCGATTTTGCCTTTCGTAATGCCCGTATTGTGAAGGGCTATTTGTGTGTATTTGTTTGTTTGGCCACCAAGGCTGTCCATTTGGAGGTGGTATCGGCTCTGACTACGGAGGCCTTCGTCGCCGCGTTGGATCGCTTTGTTTCGCGTCGAGGTCTACCTTCCCTTATTAGGTCTGACAATGGCACAAACTATAAAGGAACTGTAAATTATCTTAAGGATGTTTCTGTGTTTATTGATAAAAATTTTACTAGTTTAAGTCAAATTGCTGCCCAAAGGGGAATAACCTGGAAGTTTAGTCCCCCAAGTTGCCCCCATTGGGGAGGGATTTTTGAAGCGGCTGTGAAATCCGCAAAGACCCACCTCCGCCGCATTATCGGAGAAACGGCTCTAACTTTTGAAGAGCTGGCCACAGTGTTTTGTAAAGTTGAGGCGGTCCTCAACTCTCGTCCTCTCTGTCCGCTATCTCCAGATCCAAATGACTTGGAAGCTCTCACCCCTGGTCATTTTTTGGTGGGAGGAGCCTTTGAATGCCCTGCCCGAATATCCGTGGAAGGACGAACGCGTATATCGGTTGTCGCGTTTTCAATTGTTGCAGCAAATGAGCCAGGACTTTTGGCGTCGCTGGTCGCTTGAATATTTGCATTTGCTGCAGCAAGAGTGAAGTGGACAGACAGGACTGAGCCTCCCAGGGAGGGTGATTTAGTATTGTTAAAAGAGGCAAATTTGCCCTCATTGCTTTGGCGACGAGCTCGCATATTACGTTTGATTCTTGGCGGAGATGGTACTCCGCGTGTGGCTGAGGTGTTGGTCGACGGTTCGATTTTAAGGAGAGGTGTGACCTCTCTCGCCCGCCTTCCCGTAGAGTAAGCTAGCGGTCTGCTTCTCAGACCGGGACGGGGGGATGTTTGTAATATAATTGCTTGGAACGAAACGCGGGCGTTTCGCATTGCTGCCGCTAGGCGGCCGCGGGGTTCTCACACTGCTCGTGAATGGCGTCGCGGTCGACCGCCATTGTCCAGTGCTATATCGGTTTGTTTTAATACGCGGAGAGGTCCCGCGTCATTTTGTCTTAAACCACGTTGAGTGTTAATTAGTTTGAGTTATAATTGTGAATTTCCTTTTTGTTAAATAACTATTGAGTTTGTGTTTGTGTAACCCGTTATTGTGACTTTTTCCTGTGAGATGTAAAACGTGGCTGGTCGCTCACATCTACCTGTTGCCGAGTCAACCTTCGGGAAGAAATCTAATTATTTGTTCTGGGGAATTGAGATCTCATGGGTTAGGTAGGGTGATTAGGGATCCCCCTTTCCGAAGACACTCAAGATTGGATCCGAAGAGCAGGAAGATTAAGTTTGGTAAGTGGACCCTTGAGTTTGTGGGTGGTTGTAGTTATTAAGTTAGGTTTAATATACAGGGTTCTGTAGTTCCCGTTATAAACTATGGTGGTAGCAGTCTGCGTATAGGTTAAGTTAGTTAGGGTCTAGTCCGGACAAACGTGGTGCCGCGTGGAGATTTTTCCGGTACTTATTTTTACCGGTGGGTTTTTTCCCGGCAAGGTTTCGGTACAGAATCTTCCCGCCACTTGGTTTTGTCCGGAATCTCTGCGCACACCTACTACTACTACAAATTAAACTGTACATCCGTGAACACGTCAGTGATACGTCAATGTGTGCGTTTTCATAGTCATAGCGTCCCAATTCGCCAAAGAATGGGGAAGAAGTGCGGGGGAGTTCGGGGGGATGCCATATTGCGGGAGAGGCAGAAAGTTTCCTTTATGTATGTAGTACATATATTAATTCTGTACCACAGGGCACCGTTGCGGCGGAACTGAAAGCAGTCGGGCTCACCTGATCAGAGACGAAGCGCATTGCCCAAGACAGATCTTAATGGAGAAGCACTGCGGACGCCCTCTGCCCCACTGGCTGGCTTGGCTGACTGTTTAGTTTACAAGTGTGTAAACGGCTACTGCCACTAAATGGTGGTAGTCGTAAAGTCATGTCAGATGTCTTTAGGCGACTTGAATAAAATTTGACACCAGTGTTAGTAATAAAACACTCGATAAGAAGAAGCGAGTAAAAAATACATATAGGTGTGACCTTTTTGCATTGCTGCAACACACACATAATCTGTCGTTTACTTATCTTTCGTTATTTGTTGTGTGAAACTGTATGTGTTTAAATGTGTTATTGTGGCTGCAAATAAAGTTACTAATCTATCGTTACTATCATTACTATCTATCTATACAGACCTGCACACGAACGCTCTGCAAGAGATCTCGTAAGGCCTTCACCAAGGGTTCCCCCAGGTCGCCCTCTCTAGCGTACAGTAGCAGCACGGACCGCGGCGAGGCGTCTGTTACTACTGGTTCGATTCCCGGTTTCCTGTCAACGACAATATAAATTCAGCTGTGATGAATCTACACTAATATATACGCTGTCACGGCTCAAAGTCAATATTTTATTCTTCTAAGCTATAATCGACTGAACAAAATATTCGGTTACATACAATTTTTATTTATTTATTTAAACTTTATTGTACACACATACAAAAGTACAGTACAAAAGGTGGACTTAATGCTAAAAGCATTGTCTGACAGTCAAACCTTAGGGTTGAGCAGAGAGTTCATGTGGGTGTAAATAAATTTTATAATACAAATTAATTATTGGTAAATTAAACAGATACATATAAAGATGCTACGTAAATAAAATAAATTAATAAACATATAATACATATTGTAGCGTTACACCGCTACAAAGTCAAGTCAATTTTAGTTTGTGATTCTATTTCTACGCAAACTTTTTTCTTTTGCTCTTTCTTTATGATAAGTTTTTTGAAATTGAAATTCTGTTGGTTCGATTTTTTTGACGGGCTGTCAATGGGGTAAAAAAATTGAGATTTTTTAGAGAGTTGATTTTTCTTTTTGATGTTTTTATTCAGAATTAAATCTTTAACGTGCTTTTATTATTCTTAACATACAAGTATCGATCTCTAGCAATGAAGTTTATGGTAAAAAACTTCAGGGTGGGGAATGCACAATAGAGGCTTTCCCAACGACATCTATTTTGGATGTCAAACGACAGATTTCTTCACATCTGAAGATTCCAATTGAAGATCAAAAGTTGACGATCAGACCGTTCAGGGGTATCCTATTAAAAATGGGACGAAGTTGAATCTAGTTGTCAAAAAAAACCAGAAGGATTATATGAAGTGGCATTGAAATATTTCATGTATGTATTGTATGGATTGTTTATTAGACGAGAGTGGGCAACGTCGGCCTGCACCTGGATATTCGTCAGCGTGTTGTAAATCAGGTTGTGGACCAAGATGTGGGACTCAGCCGGGTTGAACGCGCTCCGAAATCTTCAGACGCGGCAAAGTCGGCTTGCACCTGAGAATGAGTCACAGAACGACGAAATGTTTAGTTTCTAACCGTGGCGCCTGCGGTTCTTTTAAGATAGACTTTTTAAACATATTGTGATAACTTTTCCTCCAAATTCTAAAGGCCCCCCTTTTGTCGGGATAATTTTTGTTTCGGTTTTGATTTGGAATTTTTATACATCATTTCATCCATTTCTTTCACTCATTTAATTTTTTTGGGAACTATATTTTCTATCACCAAAATTTATATTTGTCATCAAGTTGTATCACCTAATAAATAGATCTATCGCCACGAAATATTTTCGTTCTCAGATAAACAAAATTTGTTCCCAGGTATGAATTATCAAATTAATGTTAATATATGTGTAAAATAAGAGATCGATAACCAATAAAATTATATAGCATTACATGAATATAAACTTCGTTCTTATAATAACAGTTTGGTTACTTAAATAATAGCTCTGTGCTCAGAATGGTAGATCTGTCACCAAATAAATCGATTATCGATCCCTGACTGCGACTCCTTTTTATTTGATATTTTGTCACCAATACAGTAGTAACATTTTATTTCGTTCAGATATTAAATTAATAGTATTCGTTACCAATTTAATACATCAATTTATAATTTTAATGAAAAAATGATCAAAAGGGCGGAGACAAATTGGCGCGCTTTAAAAATTGACCAATCCGGCCTCAACGATGGGTAGTAGGTAACTAGGTTCGATCACACGATGCGCGACGCGGGCGGCGTGCGAGAGAGATGCAAGTTTACTTCATTCGCGATTTCACGTTCATTGTTGTAGGTGCATTTTATTATCGTTGTGGATAATTTGTTTTGTTGTTTTAGTTAATTTCTTAAATGTTTATTTTTGATTATGGCTTCAAGTAGTGGTGAAGGTAATGCAAGTCATTCAAAAAGTTTATCGTCGTTTGTCGAGCAATCATTCGTGGAGAAAGTGCCGATATTGGAGTCTGATGAGGAAAATGAGCAAGGTACTGACACTGATGAAGGCACCATACCAAAGAAGAAACGGTCGCAAAGCAAGGATTGGATTTTCGTTAAAAAAATTGAAGACAAACACAGTGCTGAGGAGTATATAAAGGCTGAAAAAATTTGGTATTTTCTACGAACGCATGATGTAGAGGAAGGGAGAAAAAAGTACTTTAGATGTAATAAAGTGGTGCGGAAGGGACCACAGTGTTCAGCTCAGTTGTATTTACTCATGTACTCATTCTCGGATGAAGTATTGTTGTTTCGGACAAATTCTGATCATGACCACGATTCAAAAACGCTCGCTTGTTATGGGCTTAGTGACAGAGTAAAGGAAGAAATAAACAAATTATACGACTTACATCTCAAACCAAAAGCCATACTTGCAAATTTGACTAAAATTGATGGTATTAAAGTGCCAAAAATGTCCCAAGTAAGGACGTATTTAATTGACAGACGCCGTTGTAAATACGGACAGCCCACGATCAGCCTAGGCGAATTGGAAGCTTGGCTAAGGTCTCATTCACCAATTCCTGACAACGAACATGAAGTTTATGTTATTGGGTATGAAGTGATTGAAGTTGAAGAAACTAGTTCACCACGCTTTAGATTTGTACTATCAACAAAATATTTGCTGCAAAAAGCACGTGACGTAAAAGTTATTCATGCTGATGCTACATACAAGTTGGTGTGGCAAGGATTCCCCGTTCTTGTCGTTGGAAGTACAGATAAAAATAAACGATTTCATCCATTCGGGCTTGGGGTTGCCACTAATGAGGGAAAAGAAGACTTTAAGTTGTTGTTCGATGCCATCAAGACTAATATCTTTAACTTGTACTCACAAACCTTCAAACCAGAAGTTCTAGTATGTGACGCAGCGAAAGCAATACAAAATGCATTTGGTGAAGATGTCACAATTCGAATGTGTTGGGCACATGCTAAAAAAAAAATTCAAGCTCATGTAGAGAAAGATACGCGAAAAAATGTTCACAAAGATTTGTTGACAGATGTGGATTCTCTCCAAGCAGTGACTGATTCAGAAACGTTCGAGTTAGCTTCACAAGCATTCTTGAAGAAATGGGAGGATGAGACAACTTTCATCCAGTATTTTAAGGAGCAATGGCTCATACAAAACCGTAACTGGTATTTGGGGGCTCACATGGGTTCACCAGCGACTAATAATGCACTAGAATCACATAACCGAGTAATCAAAGATGAATACACGCTCCGTGAACGTTTGCCACTGTCTCGTTTTTTGACAGTTGCTTCAGAGTTTGTAAATGGATGGTCGTTAGCTGTCGATGAAGTATTTGCGACATTACCAACTATGACTCTGAAAGACTGGACAGAAGCCTACCAATGGGCTAAGTTGCCTAAAGAAGTAATACTGACGTATAGTGACGATGCTTTTAAACACTACGAAGTACCGGCTGGTAAGGCAAACAAAATACAAAACTTTGAAAATACATGGACTGATTTTAATGAATACAAAGTCCAATGGTTCAGCAAATGGAGAGTGGATCTACCGCACAATATTGATTGGATGCATGGGAAATGCAACTGCCCTGCGTTTTACAAGAAATATATGTGCAAACATATTATCGGATTAGCCATACGCTTAAAGCTGGCCAACCCCCCACCAGAAGCAAAAAATGTGCTTATCGGCCAGAAAAGAAAAAGGGGGCGCCCTTCGATATCCAAACCAGCGCTGATTATTCAGTGATTATTGTTTTTTAACAATAAATATTGATTATTTTAACTTTAATTAAGTGTTTTATCTACTATTCTGCTAGCCATAAGCCAGCTATTTTAAACCAGCGCTGATTGTTCAGTGGTAATTATTTTAAACAATAAATATTGGTTATTTTGACTTTAATTGTTTTATTTACTACTCTGCAAAAATTTTTATTTAAATATAATTTATACTACCAGTGGAAATTTAGAACCTTGGGAGTCTAGTTAAGTAGCAGAATCTTTTGGTTGAAACGATGATGACAACCCTAATTTTTTATTTGAACTTAATGCAATTTTCTAGTAACATAATATGATTTATTGGTGATCTCTTTAAATTAGTATGCTTAAATACTTATTAGGACACACCTATTATAATACATACAAAAACATTTATTTGGTACTAGACCTTATATCTCAGGATTTTAGGTGATTTATTGTGGAACTGATTTTGCATTGTTTGGTGACTACATTTTGGTGAAAGATCTACTATTTTGAGGACAAACCCTATTATTTAAGAAACACAAAACTAATTAAATTGGTGATAGCTTAAATAATACCCAAAATTTTTAAATAACAAGCAAATTCATGTATTTCTTATTTTACCTGTTAATATTCCTTTCCTGTTGTTAATTTTTCTTTCTTTTATTTTTATTTCTTTGGTGTGTCCAAATAATTTTTTTGTTAAAGGACGTTGGTCAAATTTTTTTTTGTTCAAAAATTATACTCGTGTTTTAAGCAGTGATTCTTTTATTTTGAAACCCAAGTTTCACTGCAATATATAATACAAATAAAAACAAGAATATCCGTACCTATAACTAGTAGTTCGCCGCGAACTCAGACCTCGCGATTATTACTCGCGTTTTTATTGATATACTCTGATTTCGATTTTTCTAACATAATTCAGTTCCCTAAATAAAATCTAGATGGCGTTATCCAAAGTTAGAACACGCTATGGTTTCGTTTGCTAGATAATCGCGGACGTTTTTATTAATATTTCAAAAACTACTGAACCGATTTCGATGCCCAACGAACTTGAAAATTCTATTGATATTTCCTACATGCCTACCAAATTTCATCAAAATCGGACCATCGGTTCGGCAGTTATCGCGGTACAAACATACATACATACATACATACATACATACAAACAATGTGTTTCGCCCCCAACTCGATTTAGAGACCTTCGCTCGCTTCGCTCGCTCGGTCAAATATATATAATATACTTGCATAAATTACAAATAAAGATGAAGCAATCAAACAAGGGTCAGTTTTGCCGATGATTCAGCATATGTTTGTAGACAGTCACTTTAAAAGAATCTCTACTAGGAGCCCTTCTGATGGAGTCGGGTAGCGCATTCCAGAGTCGCACAGCTTTAACGGTAAAAGAATTAGCAAAGAAGATAGTTCTATGAGGAGCTAGGATGAGAGAGTTGGAAGAACGCAGGTGCCTATTATGAGTGGAACTTACAATCTGAAATTTTTAAGCTCACCTATTTTGGTTGTGTAAATAATCTATGGTATGGTTGTATTGTTTGTTAATTAGGAATTATGCTACTAAAAGAATGTTAAAAAATACAAGACCTTCAAAGGTCATGGCTTTTTTTCTTCAATTTTCCTACGTTTATGTATACTACCAAATGCTACACAGGTCAATGGCCGATATGACCATGAAAACAAGGAAGATACCATTAAAAACTTATGGTTAAAGCAGGGCGCACCTCCTCGCGCCTTGCGGTGACCATCTCTCTCTCTCTCTCAGCCTAAAGACGTCCACTGCTGGACAAAGGCCTCCCCCAAGGATTTTAATCTGATCTGCTTCCACCGTGTTTTCACTTACTAAACTAATCAGGATTATCATAACACGGCTGATCTAATTTAAATAATCAAGCTAATTGCACAGCCACTAGACAGAGAAACACGACTGAACGCACGGCGTACGCGCAACATAGAAACTACTATTCCTTCGTTATCATACTCGCGACTCGACCAACTGAGTTCAGATTAAAAAAACTGACGCGTACTGTTGAAATGAATTCGATGGCAGATATTTAATTCAACAAATTAATTCTTGGGTCAGATATTTCTTTTTGTAAATTTAACTCTTCGACATTTATTTACTTATATCTACCTGCAAGAGAACTCATTTGTACCAACACTAAAAACTTTTAGCAGCGTTTTGATGATTTAACGTGTTAATTTGAACTAACCTATGTTAACATAAGAATAAAGAAATCGAATTCACATCTAAGTATTAATATTCATTCATACTACAACTTAAAATGGCGTGAACATTTAAATTTATTTGATTTACTCAAAAATGCATGTAATGTGGTCATTATTTTGATAACCTTGTTTGAGCAAAGTCGACTTTGCCGTTCTGTTTTCAAATAGCGGCCGACAAAGTTTTGTTGGCCGCTCTAACAGGCCGGCAAAACATTGCCGGCCGCTATTTTGACGTTTCAACATTTTAAAAATCGAATGCAAAAAGATTTTATTTAAAACATAGCTGTTTGTATTTTATAGAGATAGATTATTCCATATTTGGCTGTATAGTTCCAACTACCATTGCTTGAAAAAAACAAAGAAGTAACAAAAGCGCGGTTCAGCAAAAATTTTTGTTTTTATTTAGTGACTTTTTGGCTAAAAATTTCATTTTTCAGATTCAATGTGTTTAACACCGCCAGACATTAAAGATGAAGCTAAATTAGTGATTGAAAATTGGATACCGCGAAACTCAAAGGAAAAATATAAGCTTGCATATGAAAAATTTGTGCATCAATCCGGGAAAGTCGGTGTTGAATTTTAGTAACTGTACTTTTCATAATTGTCATTTTAATTAAATTTCTAGTTAATTAATATATTTTTATTTTTATTACTTGCTGGTTTTATTTAGATTTGGTACTTGCATTTTTGAGTAAAGCACTATACAAGCCTTGGCCCACAATGACTGCTTCGCTGGTCACGCTATGATTGCCTCGAGCTAGCCTAGCTACGCTCTAGGCCTTCCAGCTTGGCCATCGTTGCAGCCCTTGCTGTCCTCGCTGTGTCGGCCGAGACCGCTCGTCCATCAAGTGCTGCACGCTGACCGCGCTGTGTCGGCCTGGAGCTGCGCTACGCTGCGCTCTCGCCCATCATCAGCGCGACCAGCAAAGTATTCATTATAGGCCGCGGCAGTAATGTACTATAACACTTCCCGATGGATTCCGACAGTCAAAAGAGATATTGTTTGTTTACAATATTACATGAATAGTCTTCGTTTAGCAGCGTTTTAGGATGAAGAATGTGATAATTTCTTAGAAAATTGCGCTATCGTGAACATGCATTTTTATACCCTTTTTGAGCATAATTTGTTTGACTTTTCGCATAGGAATTTGGGTTCGCATCGCCTCTTGTTGGTTAAAGCCCTAAGGAGCTCACTCGTCGATATAGATGGGTAACCACCCGGGTTAAAACCAGAGTCTGAGTTAATACCCAGTTATCACCCACTTTAATATATGAAATGAAATGGGTGATAGCTGGGTTTTAACTACGAACCAAATATTAAGAGGACGTGGTGTATCGAATGTTGCACTGTTACAGTTAACGGCGCATGACGTCACGTAGAGAGGCGGGGTTTTTGTTATTTCTCGCTCAACTGTGAACAGTGTGTAAGCCCTGCGTTTTTTTTTTTAATTTTCGTTTAGATTTGTACTTTTAATGTCTTGAATGATTTTTCTTTTAAATTTTATAGTGTTGTGGAGTGTGGTGTATGGGCGGAGCTAAGTACCCCTCGCAGCTAAGCTTCCACTCGCGTATCGTCACACAAATTTTCTTAGAGAAATGTCATTAGCTCTTTGTAAGTCGTCCGTGGTTTTAATAATCTCATTTACCTTAGATCTCGAGTCGGGGAGCTCACTCACTTAGCCTTAGATCGAGAGTCTTGGAGGAGGGCGAGAGAGGCCGTTGGCCAGTACTGGGACATTGACGGCTATTAAATAACATTAGGACTCACCGCTGCCGCCAGTTGTCGAGCACCGCCTGCTGCAGGCGCCGCGTGCCGCGCATGCGCCACACGCACAGCGCAGCCGCGCACAGCGCACACACTGTGAGGGCCAGCGCCGCCCACGCCAGCGCTGAGTGAGGGGAGCTCGACAGCGAGACCACGCCGCCGCCTGGCGCTACATCTGCGGGAGAAATCAGAAATAGTAAATTTGACAACCAATGCACAAAACGAATCATTTTTATCCGAGACTTAGCAGCCCGAGCCGAAGGCAAGGGCTGATAGTAATGTCGAGGATAAAAATCGTTTTGTGGACGAGTTTTAAACTCTGCTTTTCACTTCGATTGCGAGGAAATAAATCAAATTGAAGAAATTAATAAACGCACGAAAAAACAAGAGCTGTTTCCCGCCGCTTTATTTTTTTAATCTTACGACATTGATAGGCTTGGGCTGCACACCATACAGCCTACTATAAAATTAATTTTGTATTAATATTTTTCTTAAATTAATTAAATAACATACCGTACTTGAATTTAAATTTTAATATTTTTTATGTCTTAAAAACACATAAGGCAAATAAATTAAAAGTAAATATTATAAAATGACGAATTCTATCTATGAACTTTTTATCGTGTTTGGCTGTATAGCTCATTATCTTTGCCTTAATATAGATACATTTATGAGTAGATACGTTAATGCCCTTGTGCACAAAATTCGATTTTGAGCAGCCTATATCCTGCACAAATAAGCACTTTCAGAGCATGAGAAGTGAAAAATCTATTTATTTTACACCACTAACCAAAAAGACGTTACGTTTTCAGGATTCATGTATGTATGTTTCTTTATTTCACTACTAGTTTTCGCCCGCGGCTCCGCCCGCGCTCATGTTGGTCCCTCGGGAACCGTACTTTTTTCCGGGATAGTTATATGTCCTTTTCTGGACCCCTGACTATCTGTGTGCAAAATTTTATAACGATCGGTTCAGTAGATAAAGCATGAAGAGGTAACAAACAAAACCACTTTCGCATTTATAATATTAGTTAGAATAAGTCCTGAACGGCTTAACAGATTTGGATGTGAGAGGTGTTTTAAGATTCATTGCATTCCTCCGAGTTATATAGGCTATGTTTGTTGTCAATCGTGTTTTTTTTTTTTTTTTTAACAATTAGCTTGATAGTTAGATTAAACATTTATTCATATCAAAAGGCATAAAAAACTACATTGTATGAAAAAGTAAAAATAAAATGAACGCATAAAAATACAGGACACAGTAAACAGATTACAGAGCACGTTTTTAATTTCTCATAGGTACTCAAAAAGTATTATTTTGTTTAATCCGAGTAGCTAGTAGAAAGTGAAACTAAATAAAATCAGCCAGTAAACGCATAAGAAGAGTCCTTGCCGTGATGACCATCAATAACATCGTAATTGATACGTGGATGGCTCCGATAACCTACGACATGTGTATTGTGAGGTCAAAATGGTCCAATTGAAGAATGACGAATTAGCACTATGGATCTGATAAGTATCAAACCAATAGTTTCCTTATATTATTGTGTTTATGGTTTTCGTTCTGCGCACTATCTGACCATTCAGGTTATTATTGTGTATACAACTAGCTACTTACACTTATTCGCTCAACCAGATTGCGCAACAGCGGCGCGGCTTATCAAAGCGCGCAAACTATTTGAACAAATAAAGTGGACGCCTTTAGATAACTTAAGAAAAAATCTGACACCTGTGTTATCTATAACACACACACTCGATAAAAAAGAAAGATTGTATTGTATATAAACATCATGCTACCTTGAGTTGTGAATGAAACAAGCTAATTAGGTATTTAAAAAATAATTGGTCAAGTGCGTGTCGGGCCACGCGCAATGTTGGGTTCCGAAGGTACCTATCCTGTAAAAAAAGCGGACGCGGACACATGAACCTATATTTACTTCCAGTTTTATATAACTAATGAAAATAACCTTAGTATATAACATCATAAGAAAAAAAAATTTCCTACGAATATTTTTTATACTAAAATCAATTTTGATTCAATTTTGTAAATTTATCGTCTATTTCTCATAAACGTGTAAAGTCTACATAACCGTGATAATTTTTATTTTAAATTCATTATATTTGCTAGTAATTATATTTTTTTTCATGTATCCACCCTCCACTCCATCATTTTCCTGTTCGAGGGGAACACCTGATGAAGAACCTTAACAGAACAGCTAAACTATAAGAAATATGGAAATGGTGCCTTAACAAGTCGTTCAACCTGATGAGCATTTTCTGATGACGTATAAAAGTTGAAGATCTGGAACATCTGATGAAAAGCTCCAAGAGCGATTTTTCATCTAAGCAAAACTCACACGGGCGAAGCCGCGGGCGACAGCTAGTGGTAGAATAAAGAAACTTACATACATACAATTTTTGGTCAGTCGTAAAAATATTTATTCAGTATCTTTTTTTCGAAAGTAATGGTTGAGGTCTCATTTAAAGTAACTTCTTAAGTAATACTCGGGGTGTGTTTTAGATGTTTAAATGACAATAGATGGCAATATGTCATAATATAATTGGTAAACCTTACACGCCGCCACCCCCTCCACCTTCCCGTCGAAGATCCGGGGCCGCTAATACAAACCGAATAAACAATATTTTGGTGGACTTTTGGCGCATTGAAGTCATTAATCTCTGATCCAAGAGGTCCCGGATCTCCGGACTCATAAAAATTATCTGTTTCATGTTGACCTGCGTCTTGAGTGTTGTCTATGGTGTGAAAGATAAAGATATGCCGAGTCTAATCGTCGCAAGCGACACAAACTTTTAGACATATTATATCAATTAAGTATATAATTTATATTATAACTAACTAGTCGTTCGTCGCGAACTTAAACCTTGTGATATTTTAACGACAAAATAATATGACGTAGGTATCAAAAAACGCTAAACCGGTTTTGATTACTTGTATGGTATTTGAGACCACCGGTCGATAAGGCAAACGGGGAAACCAAGGAATCACGGAGATAGAAAAAAATTCAATAACATAAAAATTTCAACCTTCCTACCTATTGTGAAAAAAATTACAATGGCTCAGACATATTTTCGTTTAAAATTTAGACTAAGTACAATACCATTGTTTTTGTTGCTTTGTATTGTATTAGCTGGTTTTCTCGTTGCAATCCTAATAATATTGTAAATGCGAAAGTTTGATGTTACTCAATCACGCAAAATCTACTGGACGGATTTCGATGAAATTTGGTATACCGGTAGAAAAATATCAGGAATAGCACATAGGATACTTTTTATATCGAAATTCGTGCGGATAGTACATTATATTCAACAAATGTGTACTTACCACAATTTTCCACAATTATTAATGGATATATCTTCTTATATACAAACATAAAAAGGCTGAAGAGGTTGAACGCGTCTATCTATGGTCCCATTTAAAAAGTCATTCTTGATGATGCACACAATCAGAGAAATTCTAAAATCCCGAAACTGTCACAGTGGGCGAAGCCCCGTGACGTAACTAGTCATACTAATATTATAAAGAGGAAGTGTAAGTTTATTTGTAGGGGGTAATGTTCGAAACTTGGGATGCGCGTGGATGCGGGCAGCGCAGGACCGGGCAACGTGGAAATGTTTGGGGGAGGCCTTTGTCCAGCAGTGGACGTCTTTCGGCTGAGAGAGAATCTTCGAAACTACTAAACCGATGTCAAAAATTATTTCACCAATAAAAAGCTACAGTATGCCTGAGTGACATCGGCTACAATTAACGAGTGTACCTCACGTGTGAAGCCGGGGCGGGGCGCTAGTATATTCATATATTGGTAGTTTGAATATATCGTAAAACTCACCAAAATGATAATGCGTGAACACCTGGTCACTGAACACGCCCCCCGAGGTCCAGGGCGCGATGTGCTTCAGCTTCATCAGGTAGGCGCCGCTGAGGCCGCTGGGAACAAACATTACCAGGGTTATCGTATTTATAGCCTGACCAGGGATATAAAAACCATCGCCATGTTGCGGAAAAGCAATAGAACTAATCTCTTATACTGGCAACTAATTTAAAAAGCCATCTGTCATTTCTCCTGTCAAAGTTGTGACTTTCAATCAAGGCCGGATCCAGTATTTTTATTACTGGGAAGGGCACCGTTTACCTTTCTCCGTAACTGCTTTCAATAATGTTGCAATATAAAACGAAGAACGTTTTTATATTTCTGGTCAGACTTTACACCCGCTATTGGCGAGTGAGGGCTGTCAGATAGTACACCTCATTAAAAAAAAAACAAAAAAAAGTAAAGTAGATAGTAGACCTCGTTAAAAATGTATACACTAAATAAATACCTTAAATTGCAGACGATTTCGTGTGGATTGTTCTTTGTTATAGTACAGTTGTCGTTGATTTCCTTGCAACCATACAGTTTCTGTGGAAAATAAAATGTTCTTTTCAAATAGAAGCTTATTTTATCACTACAGAAAAGTTATAAGTGCTATAAGTAACTGCCGAAATGATTTGAATAGAGATGAATATCAAGTTTGTTGAGTTGGATCTGAGCTAAAAATTACTGATTATTTGGGTGTAAGAATTACCCAAAGCACCAACATGAAATTTTTGCCATGGGCCCGGGATTTTGTTCCTGTGAGAATTTCGGGAAATCCCCTCTTAGTGCTCCCCTACATTCTCTAAAGACCCTACATGCCAAATTTTAGCTTCCTGCGCTCAGTAGTTTAGGCTGAACGTTGTCTATCAGCCACACAGTCAAAAAAAAAAAAGAATCCTACTAATATTATAAATCCGAAAGTTTGCACCTGAGTGAGTGAATTCGTGAGGATGTTTGTAACTCAATCACGCTAAATCTACTGGACGGATATCAATGAAATTTGGCACACGGGTAGAAAAATACTAGGAATACCACATAGATTACTTTTTATCCACATGAAATTCGGCGGTGGCTAGTTTTATTAATATTGATTAACAACCCTTCATAATTCTCCACTTTGTGGGCAGCAGTGCCTGTTCACGGAACATAAAGCGTCATGTCGTAGCTCTCAGAGGCGACCACGTTGCCGGAGGTGCCAGTGGACCGCCACGTACTTTCTGCAAAATTATTTGCTTCCTCTTATTGATAACCTAACACTAGTGTCAAATTTAAATTGTCCCATTAAGGCATCTAACATGACTTTTACGACTACCAAATTACACATCTAAAGAAGCCCCGCCACGAACCCGTAGAAAATAAGTACCTACATGATTTTCATACATGGTGAAAAAGTTTATTCGATTTTATACATACAATAAAAGCACATTCATATGTTTCTTTTCTTGGTACTCTACACTACTAATGCTAAATAAGAAGGTACATCCCTATATATCTAAAGTAGCCGCCAGGAAAGCGTAGAAAATAAGATCATGATGATGTACTTATATTTTGGACCAACTAAATACTTGCCTTTATCAAGGTGCACGACCTCCTGACATCAAGGATAAAATAGAAGTTGGACAAAATGATGAGTTTATTGAAGGGAACCTACTATTACGAAATAAAATACAAAAATGACACCAAATGATGATCTAAGAACCACCGCCTGATAACGATGACGATAAATTTCAACCTCATATAGTACTTTTGTGACAGTTTAAACTTTCTAGTAAGTAGTGATATTCTTGGAATATTTCTATATAGCGATCATTCCGCCACCTATGGCTTTGTTCCTTGACATCGTTGATGCCACATTGTGGAACTGTTTTCTAAGTCAGCATATACACTTTGTACCTATTAACTGTGTTGCTTGTGAGAAGGAATAAATCTTTGAATTTCAAATAAAAGGATGCAAAAAACAATATGTTTTGCAAGCTGCTTTCTGTTCTAAATCATCAGATGTTCTTATCAGCAGGAAATTCTGAAGATGATATTATTGCCTACAGAGCCGGGTAACCACTCAGGGTTAAAACCCGTGATTGGGGTAAAACCCAGTTAAGACCCACTTCAATGTATGGACTGAAGCTAGGTGATAACTGCGGAGTATTAACCAAATCTCAAGGGTTCATTAATTTAACCTGGTCACCCATCTACAATTATGCTTCTCCCAAGTTATTAAAAAAAAAAATTAATTCAAACTGGATTTCAGAAATACAATATCAGTCAATGCTGCACCTTTTGCCGTTAAGTACCAGAAACACAAACCTAATAACACAGATGACCAGTAGTGGATTACTCGAATTACCAGACACGCAGATGACCAGATGGCCTGATTTTGTACTTCAAGTCTCAAGAACTTACTTTTGGGGCTAACTCAATCTGTGTGATTTTGTCCATATATATTTATTTATATATATGTTATTTATTTAAGTAACTTCTAATAATACGCATATTGGTGCTGTTTATTTTAATGAGCAGACAAAATATAATCTCTCTACCTATAGATTATATAAATGAAACAGCTTCTGATGGTGCAGAAGTAAAGAATATCCTAAGTTTTGAAACACGGAAAGTCCTGGGTTCAAGCCTGAGTCATAGTTAAAAACGAAGAAATGATCTTTTTCAGACTGACCCCTGCATCTTGATGTTTATCTTTATGTATATGTATACTAATATTATAAATGCGAAAGTTTGGATGTGAGTTTGTGAGGATGTTTGTTACTCAATCACGCAAAATCTACTGGACGGATTTCGATGAAATTTGGTACAGAGGTTATCCCGGGAAAAAGCACTGTTCCCGTGGGAAAATCACGCGGGCGAAGCCGCGGGCAAAAGC
The DNA here is from genome assembly GCA_018467065.1 of Ephestia elutella. Taxonomy (NCBI): domain Eukaryota; kingdom Metazoa; phylum Arthropoda; class Insecta; order Lepidoptera; family Pyralidae; genus Ephestia; species Ephestia elutella. Next base: position 18,747,304 of record CM031575.1, on the reverse strand, counting down.
CAAAATATAGTATTTATTGTTAAGTTAATATTACATAACACATTGCATAGTGTTATTAACCAGTACTCTGCTTATTAGGTAACTTGCGCTTTTTTGGTACTTTTCGACGGAAGGAAGCCACAAGGCTGACAAACAAGACAAGCATTTCTTACGCAGATTAGCATACAACTGAACTAAAATGTTGGAGAAATCAAAGCAAAAACTCACTTCATGGGTAAATGCATCAGCTTATTGATGACATTATCCTTAAATGATTCTCTGGTGTAGTCATTGGTGGATGGCTACTCTCTCGAGGAAGTGCTGCATGGAGCTCATGGTCGGCAACCAGTTCTCCAGCATCAAGCAGCCGGAGAACACTACGTCTGAAAAGGGGTTTGTGGAAGAAACACATCTTTGTGTTACGGTAGTTTTAGCACATATTGGAAATTTTGGTGGCTTTCGATCTTTTTCATGACAGAGATTTATGGATTTTTAATGTACGGTCACGCTTGCAAATAAATATATCAGGTTTCCATATAACTTCTTACTTATCTTTTTTTTAAACTTCTTTAACAAACGAGGAGGTTAATAATGCCGCTTGAAACTGAGATATTAGGAAATTGCTACGCAAACAAAATCGTAGGTAAAAGCTAAAAATTTCAAATCTAAGGATAGCAAGAGGAACACAAGCATCTGAAATATGCAAAGAATGGGAGAAAAGAAGTCATTTAGTATGCATTAATTTAAACAAATAAACTATTACTTTGTTAATTGAATTTAAAAGGAATGAATATTTATTTGTTAAAATTATTATGTCATATTTAATATATTATTATATGAATATTTATTTATTAAAAAAAACACGTAAAAATCAAACAATGCTTCTCTGTCACTCGAGTCACAAAGTGTAACATAAGCTTTGTATTCAATTCATTGGTTTCTGAGCCAAAGCTAACTTCATAAGAATCATTTATAAGACCTAATAAAACTAGTCAAAATAAAAATTCTGAAACAAACAATGTTGACTAAAACTTGAATGCAAAAACATGAGATCAATTAGTAGCACATGCAATAGGCATATGTAACTTCATGGATGCGGAAGACCAACAACAGGAGAGAATGGAGAATCATTGGAGAGGTGTATGCTCAATGGTGGGCAGTTATACGCTGAGGAAGAAGAAGAAGATGAAAGATGAAGATAGAGGAATTTATTTATTAGATGACATTTTTATTTTCCAAAACAAATTAAAATTCAGCATGGCTAATTGTGATTTTAATAATATTGCAAAGCCAACCCGGAACTTGAACCCATAACCTCCAAAGTACAATACAATTTCTAATCTGAGATCAGTAATAGCATCCCAATCCAGGCCCTGAACAAAGACTGATCATTGTGTTTAAAACATACATAGACCAATATTTGTGTTAAAACAAGCAATCCTCTATTTTAAAAACATCTCAACCATGATCTGTCATAAGTTGCTACATAACTGTTTAAATATGAGGGTGTTTATAAAAAAAAACAAGCAAATCTTACATTAGTACAGTTGATATCCTTGGGAGAAAAATAGTATGAAAACTCTGAATGTTTTTGTGCCGGCTGAGTCCTTTTATTACAATTCTTCACATTCTTCGCTAAATTATATGATAAAACTAATTTCCATTCTGTTGTATTCACATTCCCAATAGTACACCATTCTACATCGTAACGCCCATCTACCCCATCAGCAGCAGGCAAAAAAGTAGCCCCGCTGTAACTTTCATTAACGCATTTTACACTTGTATGTGCTCTTAAAACACTAAATAGTTGTAATAATATAACAAACAACAACATCGCAACGATGATAGCGTCAACTCGGTCTAAAATCTCGGTTAGAAATACAGGACAAGACAGTATTTCCCTAACATGTTTGGGAGGATTATGGCACGATTGGTTTTCTCCGGGTATTGCACAAAATAGTTTCCCAGCCGGCTGATAATCACACTATCATTATTTTCCTTCTTAAAAATCCATTGACGCAACTCTGCTCCGCTTCCGAAACCCCGAAAACGAAAACAACACACGCAACGACGTAACACATTGACATATAGCAGATACAGCTTTGACATTGACATGACAGACATTTTGATATACCTACCATGGAAAAAAAAGTAAAGAACTTCCTACGAAGTTCTTATGTATTTTTTCCATGTTATTTATTATTTCTAGATTTTTGTCAATGACATTTTTGTACATACATTTTTATACCCGACTGCAAAGGAGTATGTTTTTCGCATGGAAGTAGTAAGTACTTTGTACAACTGGAAGGTTCACTGAGACTAGAAAAGCGAGCCGAAAGAGAGGCTCGAAATCGTGGCGCGTCCCTTTCTGACGAGGGTGACCATGTTAAACAAAATTCTTAGGACCAGTGAACCACATGTCACATGTCATGAGTCAGTGTGAAGGCAATTGAGCCTACTTCCGTGAGTTGTGTGTGAGTCAAAATTACGCTCGTTTGCGCTCTTACGCCCCTACAATTACGCTACTAGAAAAATATGTAGCTATTCCATAGGTTTAATAAAATATAGTACTATTTATAAACTAAGTAAAATAATACTCAAGTTAAAAAAACGATTTATTTAATTACTTAAAAGTTATTGTTTATTTTATTTACTTATTGGGGACGCCAGCGCAAACTCCAGACGATCAGTCCACTCATGCCGAGACCATTTCACCCAATTCCCCGAGACCCGTATGTATAGGGTTTTGAGTCACCTGTTAACTCACGTTGGTGGCGACCCACTGAATCTGCCTGTTACTTTGCAGGATTTTAATAACTGCCCTATTGTTATGTCGCTCAGATCATCCTCAGATAGGGCGTCTGGGCCCAATACTTCTCTCCTTGCAGCAGCGTAAAGCTAGTTTAATAATCCGCCCGGTAATCCTCAGGTTGGAAATGTAAGCTTCACTTATTACGAGTTATTAGTTAATTTCCTACGAATGATCCCAATCCATTTTTTCTTAATTCTATGTTGCGGTAATCTGAAAAAAATCTTTGTTAGGATACATTTATTTTCTTTATAATTATTATGTAGTCACCCTACTACCAGAAATGAAAACTTACCCGTGGAAGGAAATCCCACAACCTGGGTATGATTTCTTTATTGCAACCTCTAATAGCACAACATTTATTAACCATTCTCAAACTCCAATAACAATTATTATTAAAAACAATTAAATTCACGCGCTACAGAAAAAAAGCAGCCATTTTGTTTAATTTGTGTTGCTAGTGTATTGCAAATATTTACTATTTCATAACTAGAAAGTTTTTCATGCTATTACGCCCTTAGTACACCGACGCGTTCGCATGCGAAAGCGATTCGCTGCGAAACGCTTGCGATTGCGAAACGTCTGCGATACACTGCCGGTTTTTATATGGCATGTTTTTTAGAATGAAATCAGGAATTTATATTTTAATATATTGGTGTATATTTTTGCACGTCGCATCGCATTGATTTCTGATTACATGACGCATTGCGAAGCGATACATGACATTAGCGAATCGCCTACGTCGTCATTGTAACAGCTACTTCGCAGCTACTACGTGCGAACGTACTGATAAGGATGCAACTATACTAATCTCGCTTAGTTTGAACGAGACACAGCATATACGAAACGCTCTCATCCAACTGACAAGTTTTTTGACGTTTCGTTGCCGTATGCGAACGCGTGGGTGGACTAAAGGCGTTATTAATTAACTAGCTGTTGCCCGCGGCTTCGCTCGCGTGAGTTTCGCTTAGATGAAAAATCTTTTTGTGTTCCAAACTGTAGTAACCTAAACTCCAGTACCTACCTACTCAAAATTTCAGATCTCTGGTTATCCAATTATATTAGGTACTCGTAGTACAGTCACGGTGTTAAAATGAATCAAAAGTGATATTTCATTCAATAAACGATCTTCATCTGCTCGTTATCTACAATTTCCCGTGTACCACCACTCCCACCCCGAGTCCCTCTTTGTCTTGTCCCGTGTCCTGGCTATTTATGCATCAGTAGAAAAATGCTTATTTGGTTGAACGACATTTGCTAAGGCCCCATTTCCATTTATTTTACAGAGTAGCTGGTCTTTTGGAGTTCTTCATCACATGGTCCATAGTCTTCAATTTTTATACGTCAGTAGAAAATGCTCATCAGGTTAAACGACTTTTGATAAGGCGCCATTTCCATATACGTAATAGTGTAGCT